>JALIZF010001081.1:0-142639 GCA_029948255.1 Telmatactis stephensoni
TGAGATTTGACCAAAAAAATAGCAGTTAACTGAGATTTGGCCCAAAAATTAGTAGTTATAACTGATAAATGAAAATTTAGCAGTTAACTGATTTTTGAGTACCATTGGGACCTTTAGGTGCAGTTAACGTGATTTTGTGTTATAGATTTATTGATTTGACCAAGGTTCACCCTTAAATGACTTGACCTGCTGAAGTTAAGAACAATTCTAGTCATTATTTAATTTTTTTCGCTTTAAGAAATAATAGTTAATAGTTAATTTCAATAAGTTAATGATTAACTGCAATTAGTAGTTAACTGAGAATTGGCAAAAAAATTAGTAGTTAACTGATATTGGGGTACCCCCATTATCACCCTCAGCCTTATCTCAAGCACCAGACGAAAGTTTAGCCTTGAAATGTGATACAAATTCAAATTGATGTGAACTACAGGGGTTTCAAGACCTTAACAGTTTGGGTTTCCTGTGCTCTTTGAATTGATACAAAGCAATTTCAAGTAAAAAATCTCATGAATAAAAAGGGATTAATTCGCTTAGAGTTGAGTCCTAATAGGAGGCTGAGAGATCTGCTACAATCTAGCGTCTTAAAACCGATAACACTCGTGAGCTGCTTTGCACGGTTCATCGCGACAATGTTTCTGTGATCTTCTGTGCAGGAAACATTTTTTGGGGAACTGTCATGAATAAATTCTTGTCTCGTTATAATTTCATCCTGGAACTATATCATCCTATAGTAACACATCCTTAAAGTATCAACATCGATGGCACCCCAACAGCTTCCCTCAGTAAACAAGACGCACATAGTGCGTTTACTCGTGCCCAAGTGGAATTCAGTCTGGCATGAGATGATGAGCTAGCAGTAGAACATCGCTCATACCTGCCTAATCATAGAAATTTAGTTCGGCTCCCTGTGAAATCGTTTCGCCTACTATTTACATCAGGAGTCAACTCTCATCTTATGGACACTCCAGTAAAGAAGCTAAATACCCGACATAGAAATATACGTACGAGAGCGCATTGGAAAATATCTGGTAAAATAGATATGTCTTAAAGTCACGTTTTGAGTTCGGCACTGAAGCGGAATATTTGTCTGCTTCGCCGGCAAGCTGATTTGAACTCATAGAAGTATCGGTCTCGATCCTAAATTTCCAATGAAGATGCTTAAATTTTACCTTGGTTTAGACTCACGTGAAGCTGCTATAACGCAATGACTGTATTTATAGTGGAGTTTAAGTTATTAAATGTCCGTGGCTCGCGTGAAAAATCCTCCATGTTTTCCTATGAACTTTCTGGAACGTGCGCTGCCTCGTTTTCATGGCACATTCTCGACTACGACGATAGACTGATAGATAGAAAAGCTAAACCTAGACTCGTGCCGGCCTACGGCCTGGGCACGAGTAACAACCCGGCCCTTGGCAAGGCATTATCTGTTCCGTTAATTAGTAAGAATGTTATTCGGAGTTCAGTAATTGAGATAGCGCATTTTAGTTAACTAAAAATAGCGATATAATATTCACTGCTGGAATTAACCTTATTCTCACGCAAGGGAAAAAACACCTGCAGTGAGTAATGATCTCCGAAAGAAGCTAGAAGGCAATCAAACGGTGAAGAATTCGGAAAGGTGTTAATTGTGATATTGGTTTAAGCCGTCCTTTTCATTGGTTGAAACATGAAAATCTGTCATAACTTCAAAAGTGTGCGCAATTTGTCTATCTTATTTAAGACATTTAATGTCTAATTCCTTCTTCATAAAAGCTTGCCTGAATTTTAGTATAGCAAATAATATTTTACGTGAAGAAAGTGGCAAATTGGAAGCGTATTTAATTTTGGCCATTGTTTTGTGTGCGAGCTTATGATTGGACGATATATATCTAATTAGTGCAAAAAAAACTTTGTTCAAAAAAAAAAGTTAATATACTATAAACTACAATTAATAACTTTTTCAGTTTAAGAGCAATCTTTACGAAACTCTGCAAGTTTACTAATATCGATGTGGTGAATAAGATATTATATTATGTCACACTAGCGTGTAAGGGCCTATTTAGATAGTTATGGTGTCACCTGGTTACAAAGCTATCGTTCAATATGGCTGCTGTTAACGAAAGGTTAGACGAAAGTTTATCTGAATTGAATAAGCTATATGGGGCTCATTTCGAAAACGAATTCATCAAATCAGTTAAGTATGCCTTCACTTGTACGAAGAACACATTTTTATGCAAATTGGATCAAATCCAAGCCCTGTATGACTTGTGACAAGGCCTTGTAACAAGGTCACACCAACATTTTACGGTGTCTGATTGTTTCATGTAACGCATGCGCATGCAAGTTCTTCGGAAGTTTCTGCTCAGCGGGGTAAAACGAGGCCAGGGTCTGAACTACCAGGCCGGGTATAAGGAGAAAGATTTCAAAGAGTCCCTCTGCTCAAAGAGTAGTTTATGATTTGAAGAATCTTCATACGATTAGCGTTAATACCTTGTTAAAATCAATGGTTTGAATCCTGGGTTAGCGCCAATCGTCTTCGAACAACTGAACCCAAGATGAATCAGCCCTGGTCTCAAAGAACCAGCTACTTATTTGCACCTTATCAGATGCTTGCTGACCCTTACTAACCACTGACTGACACCTTACCAAGTTCTTCCTGACACCTTACCAACTACTTTCTGACATTTAACCAACAGCTCACTCACACCTTACCAACCATGCAACTGAAATCTTACCAACCATGCCACTGACAAGTACCTTACAACCCCTTGCTAACACCTTACCAACCATATACTGTCACTATACCAACCACTTACTGACATCATACCAACAACTTAGTAACACCTTCCCAACCACTTACTGACACCTTACCAATCACTTCCTGACACCTTCCCAACCACTTACTGACACTTTACCAACCACTTACTCTCACCTTACCAACCACTTACTGACACCTTACCAACCATACACTGACACTATACCAACCACTTACTGACATCATACCAACAACTTAGTAACACCTTCCCAACCACTTACTGACACCTTACCAATCACTTCGTGACACCTTCCCAACCACTTACTGACACTTTACCAACCACTTACTCTCACCTTACCAACCACTTACTGACACCTTACCAACCAATTGCTGACACCTGACCAACCACTTACTGACACCTTATCAACCACTTCCTGACACCTTACCAATCACTTCCTGACACCTTACCAACCAGTTACTGACACTTAACTTACCACTTACTGACACCTTACCGACCATTTACTGACACCTTACCAACCACTTGCTGACACCTTACCAACCACTTACTGACACCTTACCAACCAATTACTGACACCTTACCAACCACTTACTGACACCTTACCAACCACTTACTGACACCTTACCAACCACTTACTCTCACCTTACCAACCACTTACTGACACCTTACCAACCACTTACTGACACCTTATCAACCACTTCCTGACACCTTACCAACCACTTCCTGACACCTTACCAACCAGTTACTGACACTTAACTTACCACTTACTGACACCTTACCGACCATTTACTGACACCTTACCAACCACTTGCTGACACCTTACCAACCACTTACTGACACCTTACCAACAACTTACTGACACCTTACCAACCACTTACTGACACCTTATCAACCACTTACTGACACCTTACCAACCACTTCCTGACACCTTACCAACCAGTTACTGACACTTAACTTACCACTTACTGACACCTTACCAACCAGTTACTGACACCGTACCAACCACTTGCTGACACCTTACCAACCACTTACTGACACCTTACCAACCAATTACTGACACCTTACCAACCACTTACTGACACCTGTCCAAACACTTGCTGACACTTTACCAACCACTTGCTGACACCTTACCAACTATGCCACTGAGTGAAACCCTCACTAACCAATTTCTGATACTTACCTGTCACCTATAATTTCAATGACTGTTAGTTCTGGGGAGGAGACAAGAACTTACAACCATGGCCAGTGCTGACATTTTATTTATTCATTTTATTTGGTGTCTTTTTAAAATTTGCATCCACTTAAACTCATGAGTGTATTTGACATCAAGCAAGTTACGATAAGAAATCATAAAGTAATCTCAAAAAAGATTATCGGTGATTTTTAAAAAAGTAGTAACTAACTAAGAACAAGGAACTAACACGTGATTGACACATATGGTCTAAGTATAGCTGGTGCTACAAGGGGAGGCCAGGACGGCTGTGACAAGGGGTAAGTTGCTACTTTCCTTTCAGTATCTTCACCCCCCCCCCCCCCTCCTTCCCAAGAGCACACCTGCCCCTGGCACAAGACAAGAGCTTTACAATTGCAAAATGACTTTTACCTTTCTACAAAGCGTGTGCATCATACATAATAAAATAGTAAATAGTCATAAATAAGGTGATTGTTATATTCCATCATTTTCAATCCACCCGATCCAGCTTTTTTGACCAAAACAGATTTTAAGGCTAATTATATTTAGAGTACATTTAATAGAAGCTTAGTATAAGGTTATTTGGTGCTATTTTGTACTAATTGAGATAGTACTGTGTCATGCTTTTTTTAATGCATTCTAAAATATCTTCATAACAAAATACAATCTACGCAATTCCTTGGAGTGATTGTTTGCCGAATTTCCTTTTTTTAAGCGCCTCCTCCTATTAAACGCCGTCCCTATATGGGGGACTAGGACTAGCTAAGTAGTAATAAATAACCTCGACAGAATCGCCAAACTCGCCCCACGAGCTTGATTCTGTCAGGAGAGTAACGAAAACGGTGATAAACTCTTAATCAGTTCTACTTTTTATCGTCCTCGCCTCACCTTAACAAAATGGTATTCATGGTGTATTTGCATGCAAATTCTTGTGGAATTTCAGTGGGAACTTTTACTGACATCATGTATTAATGTTAGTTTTGAAATGTTTCATAAAATACCTCCACGTCGTCTACAAGAAAATAATCTTCACTATTACCAGCAAAATAGTTACAAAACACATGATATTGACATCCAGGAGGGGCATTGTATAATAGAGGCTTCGTGAAGGAACACTTGCTGGTTGATGCAAGGTTGCAGATTCTTAAATCATTGCCACTACCAAATGTCGGTCCGTAAGCATTCTTTGAATAGATAGCATACTGTCTTGGGGGATTTCGCAGGCTGAGTTTGATTGGTTGATATCCATTGATATTGTGCAAGGAATACAAAAATGCTGTACTGGAGCCTATCCATGTGTCTATTGAAAACAGAGGGAAAGATGGTAAGAACGGTGAAATTTTCTGCATTTTCTGCTCTCTCCGATTTTCCCCTTCCTCTTTGTCAAACCTTTTAGGGGAACTATGCCAAGGAAGGCAAATTTTGGAGAAATAGTGAGAAAGACATGATCTTCAAGTCTACCCTGAATGGATTTGTGTAGATCTAGACGACGTATAGGGGTAGGGTCGCCCCCTTACTACCCCGCTTTCTCTCCAACCCCTAACCCCCCCCCCCCCCCCTCCTCCGCTGAGGGCTATGATTTGAGATGAATAACAGTTGCACATTATTGCAGTATTACAGTATATTGCTATACCTCTTGGCCACCATGATTTATCAGCATAGGCACCAAAAATATGTTGTCCAACACGAACTATGGTTACAGTTGGTCCTTTGCTGACACATTGAGGATGGAATGTCGTCGGTACGTCCCAACCATCTACTGCAGCATGCCAACATCTTATCCATTGACTTGTATTTTGACTCTGCAAGAAAGGGTTGAGGTAACTAGACAATGTCTGTACATAACTGACATTGCCGTAATTTTGAAGGATGGTAGAATTTTCAAGGCCTCCTGTAAAATGAAAAGACAGTGATAAATTAGTTTTCTTCAATATGTAATTCTTTTCTGTTTCTTTCTTCAATCTTTTGACAACACTACTGGACAATTCTCTTACTTTTGGTGCCTTGTTCCCTTCAACTAGATATTCTGATATATTTTCGTTTGTTAAGTCGTTTGTTCGTCTATGATCTGCTTCCGGTCGTTTGCTTTCTCGGCCTCTTTCCTTCCTTCAATTCCTAACTTCTTCCCCCTACCTCCGTTCACTCACCAAATTTGAATCTATTGCATTTCCCTCCAGCGTTCGGTATGTCGTTCCATTTGTTCTATAATTCTTTTAATTCTTCCTTCTTCTCTCTTTTCCTCTGTTTGTTCGTTTGTGCATCCTAAAACGTATCTGATTGTATTACCTGATATACAGAAGATTCCATTGCCTCTCATACCAGGCCTACAAGTACAGTTAAACGACCCTGGAGTATTGGTACATTCTGCATTCTCATGGCAGTTGTGTGCATTTGTAGCACACTCGTCGATATCTAATACACAGATAGACTCCTGTGAGAAACTAACTCTACTTCAGTTGCTCCTGCGGCAGTGCAGACTAAAGAGTGAACATTATTGGATTGGAGTTGTCTGATTAAAGACCATATTTGTTAAGTACCTATGGACATTTCGGCCATTGCTGTGACCAGCATCAGCGTCTGGCAATGCAAATTACTACAGCATGGTTTTATACACATGAGGGACATTTAGGTGATCATTTATACTTTCATTGTAACGTGCTTTTTATTTATTTTTTTGTTTGTTTGTTTGTTTTTGTACCTGATGCACAATATTTTTGACAAGAACTGGGAGTTAGTGAGTCTGTGTGTCGATGTGTGTAAGTGGGGCTAACGTTAACAATTTGGAATGTGGTGAATTGTGATATTGTTTAAACCGTCAACCTCTGGTTAAAACATGAAAATCTCCATATTGACGTCTCGAGCTTCGCAGGATCTCCAGTGCGTGTCTCGTTACACCGCAAATAGTCAACACAAATTTTAACATGGATTAATCTATTTCAGTCTAATTCCAGACTCACCGTTTTCACAATGTTTTCCTTGGAACCCCGATACACATTCGCAGGTGTAGGTATCGCTGCTGTAGTTTGGAATACAAACTCCTTTCTTCTTGCAAGGCTTCTTCACACATTCGGTCTTGATTTCGTGTAAAAAATCAGCAATGAAAAGTGAAGGAAATTAACGTATATATTTCAGTATTGGTAACGCCCATTCTTATAAATCATATCTCACCTTTAAAACAAAGTGATGGTAGTTCGAGTTGTTCGTCAAATTGTTTGAATTCCTGAACATATCCGTTGCCAGCAGTTCGCATTGATAATGTCCACTGGAACTGGGAAACTTGGCAAAGTTGAAAGACACGCACTGGAGCTCAGCGACACATCGTAACAAGCAAACTTTTTCTGTCTTGACTTCAAGGACTTTGATGGGTACGACGTTCAAATACCTATTCTTCTGTGTCTTAAAGTTCAAAAATCCTTGTGCTGTATCTCTCAGAAGTGTGGAGGCATTGGCTGCATCGATGTGGATAGTCTCTTGAACTAGACCATGGATTGGAACGGATAAAAACATCAAAATCCAGCAACCTAAAGCTACTATATTGTCCATTCTGCTCAACTGCCGCTCTGTGTTGTCTGACTGAAAGGTTCGATGATTAGTTTGGTTTACTTTTAAAAGTCATTCCCCACAGAGCATGCATTGAATTCAGCGCGTTTAAAATATATTCAAAAGTGTACTGTTAAAAAACCTCTCTTTCTTTTACTTGAAAACAATATTAATAATTAAACAATAAGTTGCACCTCAGGGCATGAAGTGAGATCTGCTGATGTTTTTCAAGTGATAAATAGCTGGGATAACCTACAAGAAAGACGAAACCGAAGACTTTGTTTATTGATGTATGACAGTTTTCGGCATGATAACTGTCCATCATATTTACGTAACTTATTAATAAAGTCCTTGGACGCAAATACTAATAAGTGTAAATTAAGACAGAATGATGATATTGAAATACGACACATTCCACCTACGACAGACTTTTTTTAAATGTTTCTTTTTCAGAGGTGTAAGGATGTGTAATTTTATCTCTCTTCTGAAATTCGATCTGCTCCAACTAAAAATTTGTTTATTAAAAGAAAACAATATTTCTTCGATTTATCCAGACCGATTATTTGTTCGATTGTAAAAGTTTTTCTCGGCTGGGACGATCGAGGGGAGCAATTATCTGTTCCGTTAAATAATGAAGAATATTATTGGGAGTTCAGTAATTGAAATGGCGCATTTTAGTTAACTAGAAATAGCAATATAATATTCACTGCTGGAATTAAGCATATTCTCACGAAAGGGAAAAAAACCTGCAGTGAGTAATGATCTCCGAAAGAAGAAGGCAACCAAACGGTGAAGAATTCAGAAAAGTGTTAATTGTGATATTGTTTAAGCCGTCCTTTTCATTGGCTGAAACATGAAAATCTGTCATAACTTCAAAAGTGTGCGCATTTTTTCTTATTTAATGTCTAATTCCTTTTTCATAAAAGCTTCCCTGAGTTTTAGTATAGCAAATAATTTTTTTATGTGAAGAAAATGGCAAATTGGAAGTGTATTTTGGCCATTGTTTTGCGTGGTACTTATGATTGGACGATATCTTTAAGTGCAAAAAAAACTTTGTTTAAAAAAAATTGTTAATATACTATAAACTACAAGAAATAATAACATTGTCAGTTTAAGAGCAATCTTTACGAAACTCTGCAAGTTTACTAATATCCATGTGGTGAATAAGATATTTTATTATGTCACATTAGCGTGATATGGGTCTATTTAGATAGTCACCTGGTTACAAAGCTATCGTTCAATATGGCTGTTGTTAACGAAGGGTTAGATGAAAGTTTATCTGAATTGAATCGAAAACGAATTCATCAAATCAGTTAAGTATGCCTTCACTTGTACGAAGAACACGTTTTTGGCATGTTGTAAACCACGGACTGGACTGGACTGGACTGGACTGGACTGGACTGGACTGGACTGGACTGGACCCGAAAACTCAGTCCGCGTTTTACAAATCAGTCCGCGTTTTTCATAAAATACGGACTCAACTCAGTCCGCGTTTTACAAATCAGTCCGCGATTTTCATAAAACACGGACTCAGTCCGCGTTTTACAAATTAGTCTACGATTTTCATAAAACACGGACTCAACTCAGTCCGCGTTTTACAAATCAGTCCGCGATTTTCATAAAACACGGACTCAACTCAGTCCGCGTTTTACAAATCAATCCGCGATTTTCATAAAACACGGACTCAGTCCGCGTTTTACAAATCAGTCTACGATTTTCATAAAACACGGACTCAACTCAGTCCGCGTTTTACAAATCAATCCGCGATTTTCATAAAACACGGACTCAGTCCGCGTTTTACAAATCAGTCTACGATTTTCATAAAACACGGACTCAACTCAGTCCACGTTTTACAAATTAGTCCGCGATTTTCATAAAACACGGACTCAATTCAGTCCGCGTTGCTCATAAAACACAGAAAATTAAAAAAAAAACAATTAGCATGGGGGAGAGTTGTTCATTATCTGCATTTATTTATAAGACAGCCGGGAAATTCCTTGATGTGCACAAATTTAATCTAATTGGCAATGTGTTTGGTATTACTCAATCAATCCTAATGAATGTTGTGTCGAGTTATTTAGCAAAACCCGAAGCCATGCAGTTGGGGATAGAATGCTTTGAAATTTTCTCTTGGCTTCCAAATACTGTCCAGTGGTTTCTGGTGTTGATTCAAAGTCTATTTCAGTTTCGTACGTGAAACCCAAGGATATTATTCTCCGAGGTCGCCAAAGGTCACACGTTCACAACTGATTACGTACAAAGCTCGGGGAAAACTTTTCAAACCTCAAAATACAAAAGAAAATATAGTCCATCAGAATTAGTCAGTAGTCATTATTTAATTCATTTCTTTACGCTATTTACTGCATTCAGCTGCTTTCTCTCATTTTCTTATATGCAGTCTCAAAGCTTTGTATATTCTAACGAGAGAAAATCATTTTATTTTGATAATTCAGTAGTATACATTGAACTTTTGCAAATCATCTTAAAGGCATGGGAAAAAACATTGACATTAACTAAATTTATGATAAACGCTACTCCATGCAACACCCTTGGTGAGCGTTACTTGCGCTTATAAGCCAATAACATAAACTTTATAAACTCCTTGGGAAGGGGTACTCTTTTGTCAGTGGTCGGAGCGATAGGTGGTCAGGTTTTTTTTTTTTTTGGACATGTTTGAAAGGTTGCCCTTCATTTGGATGCTTCAAACCCGGGGCTTCAAATCAATGATATTGGAATGAATACTGAATATACTAACCTTGCTCCAGGGTTTGACCCCTTCAGCAACCGTTCAGTAAGACACAGTAAATTCCGCCAAATTAAATTCTAGATTTGGATTTACCAGCCGAGGCAATCAGTTATGTTGAATCAACACCAGAAACCACTGGACAGTATTTGGAGGGAATAGGGAGCCAAGAGAAAATTTCAAAGCATTCTATCCCCAATTGCATGGCTTCGGGTTTTGCTAGATAACTCGACACAACATCCATTAGGATTGATTGAGTAATACCAAATGTACATTGCCAATTAAATTAAATTTGTGCACATCAAGGAATTTCCCGGCTGTCTTATAAATAAATGCAAATAATGAACAACTCTCCCCCATGCTAATTGATTTTTTAAAAATTTTCTGTGTTTTATGAAAATCGCGGATTGATTTGTAAAACGCGGACTGAATTGAGTCCGTGTTTTATGAAAATCGCGGACTAATTTGTAAAACGCGGACTGAGTTGAGTCCGTGTTTTATGAAAATCGTAGACTGATTTGTAAAACGCGGACTGAGTCCGTGTTTTATGAAAATCGCGGATTGATTTGTAAAACGCGGACTGAGTTGAGTCCGTGTTTTATGAAAATCGCGGACTAATTTGTAAAACGCGGACTGAGTTGAGTCCGTGTTTTATGAAAATCGTAGACTAATTTGTAAAACGCGGACTGAGTCCGTGTTTTATGAAAATCGCGGACTGATTTGTAAAACGCGGACTGAGTTGAGTCCGTGTTTTATGAAAAACGCGGACTGATTTGTAAAACGCGGACTGAGTTTTCGGGTCCAGTCCAGTCCAGTCCAGTCCAGTCCAGTCCAGTCCAGTCCAGTCCAGTCCGTGGTTTACAACATGCCCACGTTTTTATGCAAATTGGATCAAATCCAAGCCCTCTTTGACTTGTGACAAGGCCTTGTAATTAGGTCACACCAACATTTTACGGTGTCTGACTGTTTCATGTAACGCATGTGCATGCATACAAGTTCTTCGGAAGTTTCTTTTACCGAAGCAGAGCGGGGTATAACGAGGCCTAGGTCTAGACTACCAGGCCGGGTATAAGGAGAAAAAGTTTCAAACAGTCCCTCTGCTCAAAGAGTAGTATAAATGATTTGAAATATTTTCATACGATTAGCGTTAATAGTGTGTTAAAATCAATGGTTTGAATCCTGGGTTAGCGCTACTCGTTTTCGAACAACTGGACCCAGAAAAAATAAAGCCTGGTCTCAAAGAACCAACTACTTATTTACACCTTATCAGATACTTGCTGACCCTTACTAACCACTTACTGACACCTTACCAACCACTTACTGACACCTTACCAACCACTTACTAACACCTTACCAACCACTTACTGACACCTTACCAACCACTTCCTGACACCTTACCAACCACTTACTGACACCTTACCAACCACTTACTGACAGCTTACCAACCACTTACTGACAGCTTACTAACCACTTACTGACACCTTACCAACCACTTACTGACAGCTTACTAACCACTTACTGACACCTTACCAACCACTTGCTGACACTTTACCAACCACTTGCTGACACCTTACCAACCACTTACTGACAGCTTACTAACCACTTACTGACACCTTACCAACCACTTACTGACACCTTACCAACCACTTACTGACACCTTACCAACCACTTACTGACAGCTTACTAACCACTTACTGACACCTTACCAACCACTTGCTGACACTTTACCAACCACTTGCTGACACCTTACCAACCATGCCACTGACACCTTACAACCACTTGCTAAAACCTTACCAACTACTTCCTGACACCTTCTAGCTACTTCCTGACACCTTATTTACCATGCAACCACTTGCTGACACCTGACCAACCACTTACTGACACCTTACCAATTACTTACTGATACCTTACCAACCACTTGCTGACACCTTACCAACCTCTTACTGAAACCTTATCAACCACTTACTGACACCTTTCCAACTACTTACTGATACCTTACCAACCACTTGCTGACACCTTACCAACTACTTCCTGATACCTTACCAACCACATACTGACACTTTACCAACCACTTATTGACACCTTACCAACCACTTGCTGACACCTTACCAACCAATTGCTGACACCTTACCAACCATGCTACAGAGTGAAACCCTCACTAACCATTTCATAATACTTACATGTCAACTATATTATCAATGACTGTTAGTTCTGGGGAGGAGACAAGAACTTACAACCAGTGCTGACATTTTATTTATTCATTTTATTTGGTGTCTTTTAAACATGTATAACCACTTAAACTCATGAGTGTACTTGACATCAAGCAAGTTTCGATAGAAAATCATAAAGTAATCTCAAAAAAGATTATCTATGATTTTTAAAAAAATAGTAACTATAACTTAGAACTAAGAACTAAAAACGACCATGTGATTTAACCGCCGCCCGGTTTGCTCAGTTGGTTGAGCGCAGGGCTATAGCCACCGGTACGGTTAGTCAGGTTTCAACCGGACCAACTTTTACCGTTAGAACCATTGTCGTTGCAGTTTTGAAAGCATAAATTCAAGGAAAACGAAAAAACCGGACCAACTTTTAAAAACTGTACCAATATTAAATGGTGGCTACGGCCCTGGAGCGTCGGTCTCTCGTGCGGGAGGTCGGGGTTTGAATCCCGGCCGGACCAGGTGCTGCCTTTGTAGTTACATCTGCAAATGGTTAGACCTTCACGTCTTCTCGGATAAGGACGTTAAACCGTAGGCCCTGTCTCCCATCCCTTCCTTAACCTGTATATGGGGGACATTAAAGAACCTGTTGAACTATTCGCATAAGAGTAGGGGATTGTCTCCCGGTACAACAGTCTCTCCTTACTATTAACTAACTCTAAGCGCATTTGAATATATACATATAGATATTTGCGCTAACTAAATGCAAAAATTTCATTTCATTTCATCTGCGTATAGCTGGTGCTACACCGGGAGAGGGCTGTGACAAGGGTTAAGTAGTTACTTTCCTTTCAACATCTTCCCTCCCTCCTCCCCAAGAGCACACCTGCCCCTGGCACAAGAAAAGAGCTTTACAATTGCAAAATGACTTTTTCCTTTCTACAAAGCATGTGCGTCATACATAATAAAATAGTAAATAGTCATAAATAATGAATAATAAGGTGATTGCATTGCTTTTCCATCATAGTCATTCTATCCAGCTTTTTTGACCAAAACAGATTTTCAGGCCAATTGAGAGTACATTTAATAGAAGCTTAGTATAAGGTTATTTGGTGCTATTTTGTACTAATTTAGATAATACTGTCTTATGCTTTTTTTTTGCATTCTGAAATATTTTCAAAACAAAATACAATCTACATAATTTCTTGGAGTGATTGCGCCGCCTTCTATTAAACGCCGTGGGGACTAGGACTAGCTAAGTAGTAATAAATAACCTCGACCGCTGTGTTTGATTGACGAAAGAGAATCGCCAAACTAGCCCCACGAACTCTATTCTGTCAGGAGCGTAACGAAAACGGTGACTAAACTCTTAATTCTACTTTTTATCATCCTCGCCTCTACTTAACATAATGGTATTCATAATGTGTTTGTATGCAAATTCTTGTAGAATTTCAGTGGAAACTTTTACTGAAATCATGCATTGATGTTAGTTTTGAAATTTTTCGTAAAATACCTCGACATCGTCTACAAGGAATTTATCTTCATTATTACCAGCAAAATAGTTACAAAACTTTTGATATTGACATCCAGGAGGGGCATTATATGATATAGGTTTCGTGTAGGAACACTTGCTGGTTGATGCAAGGCTGCAGATTGTTAAATCATGGCCACTACCAAATGTCGGTCCGTAACCACTCTTTGACAACATAGCATACTGACTTGGGGGGTTTCGCAGGCTGAGTTTGATTGGTTGATATCCTTTGATATTGTGCAAGGAGAACAAGAATGCTGTACTGGAGCCAATCCAGCTGTCAACTGAAAACAGATGGGAAAAATGGTAAGAACAGAAGTTTTCTACGCTGTCCCCGGTTTTCTCCTTCCTGTTTCTCTAACATTTTAGGGGAACTAGGCAAAGGAAGGCAAAGTTTTGGGAAATAGTGAGAAAGACATGATCTTCAAGTGTATCCTAAATGGATTTATGTAGACGACGTATAGGGGTAGGGTCGCTCCCTTACTCCCCCGCCCCCTCCCCCCTCCACCTCCGCTGAGGGCTATTATTTGTGATGAATAACAGTTGTACATTATTGCAGTATTAGAGTATATTGCTATACCTAGACCTGTTGGCCTCCATGATTTATCAACATAGGCACCAAAAATATGTTGTCCAACACGAACTATGGTTACAGTTGGTCCTCTGTTGGCACACTGAGGTTGAAATGTCGTCGCTACGTCCCAACCATCTACTTCAGCGTGCCAACATCTTATCCATTGACTTGTACTTTGACTCTGTAAGACGGGGAAGAGGTAGCCAGCCAGTCTCTGTACATAGCTGACATTGCCGTAATTTTCAAGGATGGTAGAACTTTGAAGGCCTCCTGTGAAATGAAAAGTCAGTGATAAATTAGTTTCTTCAATATGTAATTCTTCTTTTCTCTTTCTTTCTTCAACCTTTTGAGAACAGTTGACTACTGGGCAATTCTCTTGGTTTTTGTGCCTTGTTCCCTTTCAACTAGATATTCTGATACATTTTCGTTTGTTAAGTCGTTGGTCCATGATCTGCCTCCGGTCGTTTGCTTTCTCGGCCTCTTTCCTTCCTTCCTTCTTTCCCCTATCTCCGTTCACTCACCAAATTCAAATATATTGCATTTCCCTCCAGCGTTTAATCTGTCGTTCCATAATTCTTTTAATTCTTCCTTCTTCTCTCCCTTCCTCTATTCGTTAATCGTTTGTGCATTCTAAAACTTATCTGATTATATTACTTTCTGCACAGAAGGTTCCATTGCCTCTCATGCCAGGCCTACAAGTACAGTTAAACGACCCTGGAGTATTGGTACATTCTGCATTCTCATGGCAGTTGTGTACATTTGTAGCACACTCGTCGGCATCTAAAACACAGATAGACTCGTGTGAGAAACTAACTCTACTTCAGTTGCTCCTGCGGCAGTGCAGTCTAACCAGTGAACATTATTGGATTGGAGTTGTCTGATTAAAGACCATATTTGTTAAGTACCTACAGACATTTCGGCCATTGCTGTGACCAGCATCAGCGGTCTGGCAATGCAAATTACTACAGCAAGGTTTATACACGTGTGGGAAATTTAGGTGATCATTTATACTTTCATTGTAACGTGCTTTTTATTTGTTTGTTTGTTTGTTTTTGTTTTTGTACCTGATGCACAATATTTTTGACAAGAACTGGGAGTTAGTGAGTCTGTGTGTCGATGTGTGTAAGGGGGGCTAACGTTAACAATTTGGAATGTGGTGAATTGTGATATTGTTTAAACCGTCCACCTCTGGTTAAAACATGAAAATCTCCATAATAACATCTCGAGCTTCGCAGGATCTCCAGTGCGTGTCTCGTTACACCGCAAATAGTCAACACTAATTTTAATTTGGATTAACTAAAGCTATTTCAGTCTAATTCCAGACTCACCGTTTTCACAATGTTTTCCTTGGAACCCCGATACACATTCGCAGGTGTAGCTATCGCTGCTGTAGTTTGGAATACAAACTCCTTTCTTCTTGCAAGGCTTCTTCACACATTCGGTCTTGATTTTCATGTAAAAAAAGGAGAGATGAAAAGTGAAGGAAGCTAACATATTTATTTCAGTATTGGTAACGCCCATTCTTATAAATCACATCTCACCTTTAAAACAAAGTGATGGTAGTTCGAGTTGTTCGTCAAATTGTTTGAATTCCTGAACATATCCGTTGCCAGCAGTTCGCATTGATAATGTCCACTGGAACTGGCAAACTTGGCAAAGTTGAAAGACACGCACTGGAGCTCAGCGACACAGCGTAACAAGCAAAGTTTTTCTGTCTTGACTTCAAGGACTTTGATGGGTGCGACGTTCAAATACTTATTCTTCTGTGTCTTAAAGTTCAAAAATCCTTGCGCTGCATCTCTCGGAAGTGTCGAGGCGTTGGCTACATCGATGTGGATAGTCTCTTGAACTAGACCATGGATTGGAACGGATAAAAACATCAAAATCCAGCAACCTAAAGCTGCTATATTGTCCATTCTGCTTAACTGTCGCTCTGTGTTGAAAGGTTTGATCATTAGTTTTAAAAGTCATTTCCCACAGAGCATGCATTGTATCCAGCGCTTTTAAAATATATTCAAAAGTGTACTGATAAAAACCTCTCTTTCTTTTATTTGAAAACAATATTAATAATTAAACAATAAGTTGCATCTCTCTCTCTCCAGTTGATATCCTTATTACAATGGATAAAGCATTATATAATTCAGCCCCTGTTTGACTATTATGACCTTGTATGGACAAACCTAAACAAGAGTCAAGCAGAACGTCTTCAAAGGCCCAGAACAGACCTGCTCGCGTCATAACCTTTCAGGGGCATGAAGTGAGATCTGCTGATGTTTTTCAAGTGATAAATAGCTGGGATAACCTACAAGAAAGACGAAACCGAATACTTTGTTTATTGATGTATGACATTTTGCATGATAACTGTCCATCATATTTACGTAACTTATTAATTAAGTCCTTGGACGCAAATGCTAATAAGTGTGAATTAAAATAGAATGATGATATTGAAATACGACACATTCCGCCTAAGACAGACTTTTTTAAATGTTTCTTTTTCAGAGTTGTAAGGATGTGTAATTTTCTCTCTGACCTCTCTCTTCTGAAATTCGATCTGCTCCAACAAAAAAATTGTTTATAAAAAGGAAAGAATCTTTCTTTGATTTATTCCTATGGATTATTTGTTCTATTACAAAACTCTTTCTCTGCGGGGCGATCGAGGGGGCAACCAGCGCACAGCAATATTTCACTTTAACTCTGCTTAATTAAAAGTTAAGAATTCAAAAAAGCTCTTCAACAGGTGAAAGCTTCTGAAAATGAAATTATAATTAAGAAGGGTTAGGCGCTCATAGTCTTCGAACTACTTGGCACAGAACAATATCAGCCTTATCTCAAGCACCGGAACGAAATTTTAGCCTTGAAATGTGATACAAATTAAAATTGACGTGAACTACAGGGGTTTCCAGAACTGTTTGGTTTTCCTGTGGTCTTGATGCATGTAGCAGTTTTCAAGTAAAAAGATCTCACGAGAAAAGGATTAATTCTTAGAGTTGAAGCCCTTCTATTTCTACAAAATGGTTGAATTTGTGTGAGAGATCAGATCTGCTAGAAATGTCGTAGAATGGAGGATACTGATGACAGTAAAAATTTAATGCTTGAAGTTTTGAATATAGCTTGTGTGTAATGTCAGGCTCATAACATGGTATATTTTCGTCTCACTGATCCCGGGTTTTTACGGAAATTTTGATCCCTGATCGTGAGCCGATATTTTTAGACATTTTTGATCCCTGATCCTTGGTGCAAAAAACTGAGCTGATGCCTGATCCTGACCCAATGTTCCTGATCCTCGATCCCACCCATTTGATCCCTGAGCCCTGGCCTCTGATCCCTGATCCTGGCCATAATTTGGGTCTTGATCCGTGATCCCATATACCATGTTACGAGCCTGTAATGTTGTACTTTACATTTTGTTCATCATATATATATTCTGAGAAAATGTTGATAATCTTGGAAAAACATGAGTTTGGATGAAGAGTATAGGCCCCCAGCCGATGATGATTTGTCTCCTATCGATCTATACCATAAGAATCCTTTTCAATAGCTTTTCATATTCAAATTTATATTCCTTAATTCGAGAATACAAACACAATAGTTTTAATTACCGAACCAAAGCTACTCGAAAAGGATTCTGTATAAAGAGGGGATAAAAACGTCATTATTCTTGGCCCTTATTGCTGGCATGGGGTGGCGTGCATGTGACGTCACGGCAGCCATCTTGGTTGACCTTCAACAAAAGATTTCTCATTAGCGTTTATTGTTTGGTCATCCAACATGGCTACCGCTTCATTGTCTTTGGATTCCCAAAGGTATGGATGCACCCCAGCAAGGCATTTACCTTTGGGATCTACCAAATACATTAAAGCATCTCCCATGAACTTACAACCACTACAGTGACAGTAAGTTATCCATTTTATTTGGTGATCATATATACATCGCTTGATCTATAGGTGCAATTGACATCAAGCAAGTCACAATTATTTATATACCAGGCGGGGAAGGGGGATGATATAGTCGAAAATGTTTAAGATTTACTTCTAAAAATACTTCTAAAAGATACCGGAAGTCTTTTTGCATCGGAGATATTTTAGCAGTTTAACCCTAAAAGACGACACAAATTATATACGACGGAATTATTTTTATTCTCAATAAAAAATCGCGGTCTTTCGTCGAACTTTCTGCACCAAATTGCAAGTTTTGAAACAACATTGGGATTTCAAGTTTCAAAATTCATCACCAATCCAATTACTTATTCTGACCCCTAAAAGATACAACTAACATCCCCCATATCCCCCGAATTCCCCGGGGTTTATACATTAGAAAGTATACTTAACAAATTGCAAGCGGTTCATTGTCTCGGTACGTCACGATTTGACGTCATAAAATGTTCAAAAATCAAGTACTCAAGTCACTGCAAAGTTTTGAACATTTTGTAGGGTCTCAATGAGGTTAATCGTTAGCCGTTCAAGGGCCAAAAATTTCATAACCGTAAGCCGTAATAATAGGAAAAAACTAACCGTTAGCCGTAATGAAAAGTTAGTCGTAATAGCTTTTTCCAGCGTCCTCAACAATAAAAATTAATTTTTAACCATCAAGAACAATGGAATTAGTTCTTAGCCCACTTTAATCGTAATCGTAAAAAAGCCAAAATATTAACCGTTAACCGTAATAGCCACCACCCCATTGAGACCCTCATTTGAAAACCGCTTGCGACCTGTTTTTTACAACAATTATTTGTGATAAAAGGTGAAAAACCCTCATCAAACTGGTCAGCACCGTTGTCTGAACTCTCATTGACAATGGCTTTCAACCAATCAGATTACGAGATTTTGCTCGAGTTTGATAAATTTCTTGTTTTGTTTCCTGTAATCGATCTAAAGCGAGCTCATAATAGTTAGTTTGAATAAACTGTAAACTACAATCAATCCAACTGAGTGCTGTAAGAACATGGACCAACACAAAGTCGGTCGTTTTTATATCTTAAATAAAGGTTCAAGCGCTAGGGCGAGGAGTTTGCATTGAAATTCAAGACCGAGGGCCGCAGTCCTATATATAAGAGGACGGGGATGCTCGTCGGAAATTTTGAAAATGACCCTAAAAGGTACCTGAGTGGGAGTGGCAACAATTCATTTCTACCCCTAGAAGGTACCAATTCAAAAACAATAATAAAGAATTAAAGTAATGAAACACTTTGTTATCGATGTGCTTTGAAGATTCAATTCAGATCATCGAAATCATCCCTTTCATGCTTATTTTAGGTAGTTTATTTACCCCAAAACAGTCCCTAAAAGGTACCAGCTATGTCTCTGGTAGTCCACTTAAGTCTGAGACACCCTAAAAGGTACCAGATTGCAGATTTTGACCCCTAAAAGGTACGACGAGCATCCCCGTCCATTTACGATCGGAGTCCCCCCCCCCCCCGGGGGGGCCGCCGCAGGCCCGAGCCCGTGCGTTTGAAGTGGTTTAAAAAATAACCAAACCCTATTTTTATTGTTTCAATGCAAAAATTCTGGAAATAAGAACTCAAATCATCGGATTTAAGTTATATTGTGTGATATATTTATATGTGCATCAAATTAACGTCGAACAATAGCTGTGTTGACATGAAAACGATCGCTTATGTCTCTGTACTGTAATATAAACACTCTGGAAGATGTAGAGCACTCGAAAAGCAAGAGAAACACTCAGCTACGCCTCGTGTTCCTAAGGTTGCTTTTCTCTTGCTCTACATCTTCCATATCATCGTGTTTATATCACAGTACAGAGACATGCGCGCGCATTTTATATTCCTTAAATAGAAATTTCTGTGTGAATAGACCACTTTCGATGTATTGGTTCGTGATCACGCACAAATCAATTAAATAAAATGAATAATAAGATCAGTAATCTTTTCACAGCAGCATATCCACATAGTAGTTCTTCATCTGCTGGCACTCACACTCACTACTTCTACAATAGATATTTTACATACATCGCTCAAATCCGGCATGTTGATTTTTGCTGAGGGAAGAAAAACTGGAGAACCTGGAGAAAAAACCCTTGTGGCACGGTAGAGAACAACATACCAAACAAATTAAAGTTCATATATGATCCGAGCGCTCGAGCTGGGATTCGAACCCGGACCACAGCGGTGAATGGCCAGTGCTCTCACCACTAGGCCAGCCATGCCAACCCACTCAATTAAAAAGGAGGCTCCGTTCTAACAAAGGAGAAATCGCAATTAGATTTTATATTTCCCCTGAGCCTTGACAAAGCTATTCGTTCTTAAAACTCCAATACATGCGGTTTAGCTTCACTTCTGAGATAGAAAGCAAAAGCAAACATTCAGTAGAATAACAAAAAAGCAACTCCTGGATTCGAAGCTAAGCCCGGCCGGATGTACTGGTGTTTTAAGAGCTGAATTCAGTACAAACTTCGACTGAAATACTTGAAATCATTGATTATAAGGTTTGTGTTTGTGTGTTTTACACTTTTTCGTAAAATACCTCTACATCGTCTACAAGGAATGGACTTTCACCAGCAAAGAAATTGCAATTGACTGCATTACTAGTATAACTGCATCCGGGAGGGGCCTGGTATTTAAAAAGTCTTGTTGTGGAGCACTTTTTAGTTGATCCGAAGTTGCAGACGTATAGGTCATGGCCGGCACCAAATGTCGGACCATATTTTCCATTTCTAAGCAAAGCATATTGTTCTGGGTTGACCGGAAGGCTGAGTTTGATGGGCTGATATCCATTGATATTGTGCAAGGAATAGATGAATGATGAAGAGGAGGACACCCATTCAGATCCTGAAAATGGTGACAAAAATAAAATTTTAAAATGTTGACGACACCGCAACTACAAAATGTTCTACGCATGCGTGTCTTCCCAGTCCTCCTCAATGTTGGCCTCAATGAAAACATTCGGCAGTCAACATGGTCAAACAAAATCCCAAGCAACAGAAGGAGAATTCAGGCCAAAAAGATGAGGTTAAGGACATCGTAGTATGTTCTCTTCCCGCTTTTTTTAAATTTTTTTGTCCTGGTTATTTTCTGTTTCTTCCCGTAGTTAAAATTATAAGCTCTAAGATATGATACAGAAAAATCTAAAGAAAACAATTCTAAGAATATTGCTTGGGATTCCTGTGATCAAGACGCGGACGCACGTGAGCACGCGAATACTCGCGCATGCGCAGTCGTTTTGAAGTGGTGCGATGTGACATTACTAGGCTGAAGGACGAAGTAAGAAAAAATGGGAAATGATATATTGACAGGAAGACTTAATATTATTCTTTGATCTTCATTCATCAGAATGGATCTGAGTACTTCCCAGCCTCCCCCTGTTTTTAACTGCAATAGACTTTTATTAACTGGCCCTGAACTACTCCGATTCTAAGGATTTCTATGTGTTTTGTCAACTGATTTATAATGGTAATAGGACTGAGTGGAGCCCATTTTAATTTTAATTTAAAAACACACTGTCTACTGCTGTACCTCCTGACTTCCAGGATTTATCGGCATAACCACCAAAAATATGTCGTCCAACACGAACTATGGTTACTGTTGGTCCCTTCTCGTCACACTGAGGATGGAAACTTTTCTCTACATCCCAACCATCTACTGCAGCGTGCCAACATCTTATCCATTGACTTGTACTTTGACTCTGCAAGACAGGATTGAGGTAACTAGCCAGTGTCTGTACATAGCTGACATTGCCGTAATTTTGAAGGATGATAGAACTTTCAAGGCCTCCTGTAAAATGAAAAGATAATAATAATATTATTTTGATTGATCAAGATTTTGCTTCATCAGCCTTGCATTTTTATTATCCAAGCTTTCGAGCAACTTGCTCTTCATCAGGGTAAACGGTTGTGACAATTACAAGAAATCACGCATGTAAATACACTGCGCGCGCTTCTAAGACGTTAAAAACAATCCGCGCGCTGTACAAGTAAAATTGCGCGTGCTCTAATTACAATCATTAAACAAACTACGATAACTGTCTGGTAGATTCCGGCCACTGTCTTTGTTAAATAATACGTTTGACCCATGTTTTGCAATTTGCCAGGCCTCCAGCCACTTCCTCTGATGCCATCGTTCTTCCTTGTAAATAACTTTGGATCGCTCCCAATCAATGTTATGGCCAGTTTTTATGGCGTGCTCAGCCAGGGCTGACTGGTTTGGGTGGTTTCGTCGTAGTGCTGCCTGGTGCTCTTTTTCACGCGTCCCTAGTGCTCGTTTTGTTTCTCCAATGTACTTCACATTACATTCTTGGCAGGGTATGGAGTAAACCACTCCTGTCTGATGGAGCTTTTCAACCCGGTCTTTTGGTTTCGAGAGAATTTCGCGCAACGTCTGATTAGGTTTCATGCACGTCTTGATGTTATAACACGACAATATGCGCGAAATTCTCTCAGTGACGTTCTGTACATATGGCAACACCGCCAGCCCTTTACATTTCTCCTTTGTTTCTTTATTTTCTTTCTCCGTTGACTTTCTTTCAAGATGCCTCTGTACAAATTTCTTCGGGTATCCATTCTCAGATAAGGCCTTTTTAATGTGATCTCTTTCCCTACTTTTTAGATCGATGTCGACGAGTAGAGTTTCACTTCTGTGAGCCAGGGTTCGCACTACTGCTGCCTTGTGGACTTTCGGGTGGTGACTGTTGACTATTATTTTGCCTCTCCAATCATATTTTGATTTCTCTCTTTCCTTTTATTAGTCGGGCTACCTGTGGTAGCGCGACTCTAGGTTTACCTTTCGATCCAAAGATCCTATCTATCAACGTCGGATATGGGCCATGAAAACGAGGCAGATCCATAGGAGATCACCAGAGATCACCCAGAAGCCTTTATAGTAATGAAAAATTACAGAGGCTTCCTGTGGTCGGAAATCGTCGCGAGGGATTGAAAGTGATCAACATGGCCGACACAAGATCATTAATACGGATTTCTCCATTTTACCAGATTTTATCATGTTTTTGGATTGTCCAAGAACACAAACTCAAGACAGGATGGCAGTTTAATCAGTACTTGAAAACGATTCAACCTCTGACCTAGCTATAAACAATGTAAGATACATTTGTTCTACTCGATATTTCATCAATTTATCTCCGATAATTATAGCATGGAAATAACGTAAAACAGGGCATTCAATGTCAGCCACGTGATATGAATGAGTAAGGGTTTTTTAAAGTGCAAAATACGGAAGAATATACAATTAAGCAAATGATATTTTGTATTATTAACTTGATATTTAGTGCAATGTTTATTTAATTATTGACTAATTTAAACCAATCAGTTTATTCTCTTGAACTGATAAAAAACACTAGCCATGAATCAAAGATGTTCATATTTGTTGTGATCATGTTAGATAAGCTGCTTTTTTAAGAAAATACGCCAGTCAGCTGACACAGTTCTCTCGATTTCTCTTCTACTCTAGCTCTGGGAGAAGGGGGCCATTGGGATTGACAGTTCGCATGCAATTATAACGTGGTTTTACGGGTTTTGCCCACGGTTTAGTGGTTTTCTAGAGACCTGCGTTCACGAATTTTGAAGTTTTTGCACAGGCACCCCAGGCAATCATTTAGAGCAGAGGGTTCGGGTTCGAATCCTGGTACAAAAAAAAATTTTTTTTTTCGCCTTGTTATGTAGTAAATATTATCTTTTCATCTTTTTGTATGCTTTTTTCTGGTTTTGAAGCGTTTTAAGCTGTTTTTTAATTTTTTTGTTCTCCCCTCTAAATGATTGCCTGGGGTGCCTGGGGTTTTTGCGGACTGGAGGTGCAGTTTTCGGTGAAATCCAATTATCTTTGCGATTTTTCAGTTTCCAGTTTTTGTATCACTTATGATAGAAAAGCGCGATTTTTCAGATGCAGTTTCGGTTTTTCGGGAATTTAGTCGCGGTTTTTGACGATCATTTGTGCGGTTTTGGTTACCCCCTAATGTCCCCCTCCTGGAAGTTCCTGTTGTACGTTTTTGCGATCATAAACTACTGACAAGTCAAAGCAGGCTTGTAAAAGCTTCCATTCCCCAATTTTCTGCACAGCTGTTAATGATATTTCACTATATTAAATAGGTAGCCCGACTAAACGCCTATTAGGCGTCTAGTTTGTGATTTAATTATCTGCTTTTCATCATCACGTCCTTCATTCGACCCTTCATTCATTCCTCTTCCCTTTTCTTTACTTCCTTACTTTCCTCCCACTCTCCCTCTGTCCCTCCCTCCTTAATTCCATTCTTCCCTTTTGCTTTTTCTGTTGTTCCTTTATTATTTCTTTACTTCTTCCGTCCTCCCTCCCTCCCTCCCGATCCCTCGCCTACTGGATCTATTTTCTCTCGTTCGAAGTATGCAGGCACAATCTACATTCCTCCCTCCCTCTCTCCCTCCCTCCGTTAATTCCCCCCCCCCCCCCCCAGCCCCCCTTCATCTATTTATTCCTTCTTTCCTCAGCACCTCTCTCTCTCTCCCCTCACTCGATTGCTCCTCTTCTTTAATTTCCTATCAAGACTACATCACCTGCTGTACAGGAGAATCCATCTCCTCTCCATCCACTTGGGCAAGTACATCTAAAAGATCCTGGAGTATTGGTACATTCTGCATTCTCATGGCAGTTGTGTGCGTTTGTGGCACACTCGTCGATATCTAAAACACAGATAGACTCATGTGAGAAAACGAGTTGTATATGTTGGGCTCCCTGTGATGGCGCCCGTAGGGACTTTGGTCCATCTAAGTTGACACCTTTGTCAAGTTCTCAGAGAGAGAGATTTTGCTGATTACTCGTCGACGTCGCAAATCGCCAAATTACCCAGAAGCCTTTAAGGAGCAATGTCATTAAAAACGAGGTCAACACATTTGGAGATTCGCCATCTTGGAAAAGCTCAAATGTTAAGGTTAATTCTGTTCGGCTTTCTCCTTGGAACACTCAATAATAACAGCAATGACCTACACTGTAAAGTAATGTAATAGAGGTTCATCCACTAAAGTGATATAAGGCTGAATCAATTAACTCAATCTGACGGCACTTTCACGAGTTGACTCATGAGATGTTAAATTCGGTTACGTTCGGCGCCGAAGACATTGAAAACACTATTCGGCATGCAGTACCGAACTCAAACTAGTGTGACTAACTCATGAACTTATTATATTTTCTCCTCGATATTTCTTTTTTCACGTGGGTAAATTTGGAATCTATATGAATAAAAAAGCCTGACTTGTGACTCGGATCAGTTTCTGTGTGCTTTCTTTTCTATTTAATTTTAAGCTCGATGAGCAGCTGATTTTATTGTTCTGCAGCACATCGCTTTCCCCACATCAGAATTTTGAGATTTTCATACTGGGGATGTACGCCTATTCGCCGTAAGTCCCATCGACTCTTTGGCCAATTTATTTCTGCTTAAATCGCCTAAAGTTGCCTTACTGAGTTGCCCAAAGTCCCCAATGTTACGGCGACTTTAGGGCCCGGAGTAGGCCTGTATTATGACCTTCAAAAACATGTTTTGAAATAAAATGAATTGAAACTAATTTCTTAAAATATTTTCTTTTGAGTTTAAAACCCCTTTCAACCAATCACAGGAGTCAAACACAATAGACAAGAAAAGCTACCAATTTGCAATGTTCCCTACAGAAAATTTCTGTCGTATTTAAACTCCAGAAGAGTTATCTTTAAAAGGAAATTTAATCAAGTTTCTAATACATTACATTTAATAAATTTTATATAAATCTAATGCATCAAGGCAGGACTAAACAGAATTCAATGATTCCATAAAATAAAATGAAATAATCTAGTAAGTGAAAAATAAAGATATGTGCTTCCCTTTAAAGTTATAGCAATTTTTCATGTGTTAATTAATAAGATGAGCGGTTTAAACCATACCACAATTAGTACCTTTCTGCATTCCATGCCGTTCATTCTTAGATGGACCATTGCTCATATATACTCACAAATGTTAGAAAAATTCGGGGTAATAGTCACTAAGTGGTACAGTGAGCTGTCAAAAATTGTGCGTGAGACGATAAGCAAAAATTATTCAGTCTTGACAATCTAGTTTGCCAATCGTAACAAAATTATTTCCCGCGTGAAACCATCACTAACTCTCGCAAAATAAAGTGATATGCCGATCAAGTACTGTGCAAACTTTGACTTGAAATCCATGTCAATTATATTTTGATGCAAACTTACCAGTTTCACAGTGTTTTCCTGTGTACCCAACGCCACATTTGCATGTGTAGGTGCCGTTGTTGTAGTTCGGAAGGCAATCTCCATTGTTCTTGCAGGGCTTCTTCAGACATTTGGTCTTGATTTTGCCGAGAAGAAAAAAGATAAAAACAAACGTCAAAAATGATAATGATGTTAAATAAATAGTAAAGCAATTATAATATAGGGAAACTGAAGTATGTATTTCAATATATATCGGATAAACCCATTTTATGGAGAGGATCTCACCTGTAAAACCATGTGATGGTAGTTCGAGTTGTTCGTCAAATTGTTTGAATTCCTGAACATGTCCGTTGCCAGCAGTTCGCATTGATAATGTCCACTGGATCTGGGAAACTTGGCAAAGTTGAAAGACACGCACTGGAGCTCAGCGACACATCGTAACAAGCAAACTTTTTCTGTCTTGACTTCAAGGACTTTGATGGGTGCGACATTCAAATACATATTCTTCTGTGTCTTAAAGTTCAAAAAGCCTTGCCCTGCATCTCTCGGAAGTGTCGAGGCGTTGGCTGCATCGAAGTGAATAGTTTCTTGAACTAGACCATGGATTGGAACGGATAAATACATCAAAATCCAGCAAGCTAAAGCTACTATATTGTTCATTCTGTTAAAGCACATACAACAGCAGCTTTTGTATTTAAAGTGCTATAAAAGTGGAGCTCTCCGCTGGCTGACTCGAGGGATCGTTCGATCACTGATCTTGTTTGCTCATCTCCAATAGATCATTGTATGCATTAAAAATGTATTAAAAGAGCCCTAATGAAAACTGACAACTCCTTTAATGAGCTAGCTATTATCTATTAATTTTCTGCACGCAGGGCTCCATTAATTATATTGCTACTCAATTCAATTAGACTAGGCGCATTTTCGAAAAAACAGACACCTGTAGGCATTTTGAGGTAGAAGCTGGTAACATAACTATTTTAAACTGATTTTTGATGCTGAATGCGAATATGACTGTTACCAAGACGTATTCTTACTTTACTTTACTTATTCTTACTTTTTGAAAAAAAAAATTAACTTCTAAATGTACATTTTGTCATGGTTGTTCAGTACCAAAATCTGGAAAATAAAGAGCCGGATTAGAGTAGCACAAACACCTGCTCTCAGTAGACAAATAAAGCGTTAATCGAGATATCGTTTGTCGCGTTTTTGTAAAAATAGTTCATGAATAATGCAGTGTAAACTATCATACATGTTTGGGTTTCAACCTTCCTATTCTCAATTCTTACTTCAAAAAATCAGATTGAAAATCCGTTATTTCACAAGAGAGTTATTTTCGATTAGTTGCAGCTTTGTGAGCTGATATGTAATAAGGTACACAACTGCCTAAATTGGATCTTAGTTCTGCATCTGGAGGACTGATTATTTTTTGAAAATAATTTGAACAATTTTGAAGTTCCTTATTTGATATTTGTCCTACAGAGCAAAAATTTGACAATTTGATGAAAAGTTTATTTGGTCATGTTACTTGAAAGGACTCCTGTCTTAGAATTTCTCACCGAGTTGAATTTTAAATGAAAATTTGAAAAAAAAAAAACACATTTAATTAAAGAGTAAAAAGCAATGAGGTTTCTCACAATACGTAAATCAACTCAGTTATTCATCTTGAGGTAAAATCAAGACTGTTTTGGTTATATTTTCCCAACCAAAGAAAGACTGAAAGGCTTTGGTCACATTGGGACATTTCATATCAAACACATATCTATAAAAAAAGTGTCGTTCGCACGGCCATGAAGTCTATTCCATATCTGAGCAGGCATTACCTAGCCACGTAGATTTGTTTTTGTTGATTTTCCTGCAATTTGGAGCCTCAAACTGTCAAAATTCCATCAAAACTTGCAGATATTGTAGCGATGAAGCACATCACATTGTCCACCATCTTGAAATTAGCTTAGAAACCTAGCTTTTGCGTACACAGGAAACCCAATAGTAGAAACACAGGACGCCCGCACGAAAGACACAATATGTTTGATATGTAATAAAGACGTTATAGTAAATGCTCATGTTTTAACCAATGAGATCACGGGTTAAAAGTTCATATCACAATTAGCACCTTTCTGCATTCCTTGCCTTTTTCACATATATAGTTCTTACTCGGCGAATTTTTTATATATTTTACGTCTACGGTAGTTCATTAGATTCAGTAATATTCAACGTTAAATTATTTCTACTATGGGTGAATATCATTAGATGCCAATTTCGATAGCATTTTATCCAATAATCACTGCCGGATTAATAGTTGCCCTGACACCTTGCAACCACGTGTTGACATCCTACCAACCACTTCCTGGCACCTTGCCAACCACTTCCTGATACTTCATCAACCACTTCCTGTAACCTTACCAGCCACTTTCTCACACCTTACCAACCACTTATTGACACCTTACCAACCACTTATTGACACCTCACCAACCACTTACTGATACTTCATCAACCACTTTCTTACACCTTACCAACCACTTACTGACACCTTACCAACCACTTACTGATACCTTACCAGCCACTTACTGATACCTTACCAACCATATATGGCTGACTGAAAGCTCACTAACCACTTCGTGACACTGTACCAGCCACTTCCTAACGCTATATTTTCACTGACAGTTCGGGACGAGACAACAGCTTACAACGTACCAATACTGACATCTTTTGTTCATTTTATTTGGTGTCTTTTTAAAGTTCATAATCACTCAAACTATAATAATTAAGTGCATTTGACATTAACCAAGTTACCCTACGAAATCATAATCAGTTTATACATTATTATCATGTGATTTCACATTTTGTTTCCATTCAAAACCATCTACGGTATTCTCAAGAAAGTTATCCACTGTGATATTTTTAAAAATACATAAAGAACCAGGAGCCCATTAATGGGCTCCTGAAAGAACTCATAACACGTCATTGACGCATGGTCTACGTCGGTAGCTGGTACGGTGCTACAATGGGAGGGGGCTGTGACAGGGGTAAGTCGCTGCCTTCCTCCTTCCTCTGTCACAATCTACTTCTCTCTTCCTCTGTCACAATCTTAGGTTGCAAGAGCTAGGATAACTCCTAGGGTTGTTCTCTTGGAACCTCCACATTTTTTTTGGTTAAAATATTATATTATTGTATGTAAATGTAGAGTGTGGAAATAAAGAACCTTTGAACCATCTACGTGGGCTATTTACAAAAACTTCTCGGGTTTTTTTACCTTCTACAATGCGTAAGTCAATGCTATAACGCATTCCTTCATAGGCAAATGTCGTTTTAACCGTTATTAGGACTTTTTCTAAGTAGAATTTTAGGTAATTCATTGCTGCAAGAAAGATGATTTAAAGCTATTTTAGCGTCCATTTGAAATATAAGTGTAGTACTGCATGATCTGAGTTTTGATTAGAGTGATTTCCATCCGCCCGTGAAAAAATTGGCAAACTAGTAGCTATAGTAGTAGATTCTAAATCCATTGTTTTCTTTTGTTCTTTATCAACTAGTAGTACAAATTAAATAGTGATTTTCATTTGACCGTGAAAGAAAAATGACTATTTAGTTTGTAGTAGTTGAAAAGAAACAAAAGAAAACAATGGCTTTAGAGTCTACTACCAACTATTAGTTTGTCTGTTCCTTCACGGTCAAATGAAAACCACTCTAGTACCATTTTACACAAATTTAAGGTGGCCCGTTACTATTAAATGAGATATTTTTGAATCGCGCTTTTCGTCAGCAAAAAAATTATCGTTTTCTGTAATTTTTTTTGAATTTAAAGAAGGAAACTTTGAGTTTAAGGGGATGTTATTTTTGTTTTCATCGGTGTAAAATTCTCGAAGATATGAATGCATTTTAAAAACTTCACTTCACAAAAAAGGTCCACAAATAATTGTCAAATAATTTCCATAATTTTCAAGCCCCCTCGATGAATTTTCTTGTTATTCATCAAATAAGGAACCAAGTACAACGAGCGAAAAATCACGATAAATCGAATTGTATGGTCAACTGGTAACAAAACATATAAGATAGAAATCCAGCTAGTTCACGGCTTTGCATTTACTAAGTAACAATAAAATTCACCAAGGGATGGGTTTTTTTTTCTCGTAAAATTGAAGTTTTTAAAATGCATTCACATCTCCAAAAAAATTTTCAACGATGAAAACAGAAATAACGTTCCGCCCTAAAATTCAAGGTTTCTCTTATTAAAATTCAAAAAATTATAGAAATCGATAAAATTTTAATTAGCTAACGAAAAGCACGCTTCAAAAATATCTCCATTCTATTCAATAGTATCAGGCCATGGTATTATTTCGTACGAGCTTCTTAATACACTCTGATGCCCTTTGAAATGTTTTCACAACTATACGAAATACAAATTTCCTTGAAATGATTAAGTGTTAAAGAAATATTTGTACTTTTTGTGTCAAGCAAAATGTGCATAGTTCGAATTGCTCGTTAACTTGTTTGAATTCTTGAACATATCCGTTGCCAGCAGCTCGCATTGATAATGTCCACTGGAACTGGGAAACTTGGCAAAGTTGAAAGACACGCACTGGAGCTCAGCGACACATCGTAACGAGCAAACCTTTTCTGTCTTGACTTCAAGGACTTTGATGGGTGCGACGTCCAAATACTTATTCTTCTCTGTCTTGAAGGTCAAAAAGCCGAGCCTAGCATCTCGTGCCACTGCCAAAGAGTTGGCGGCATCGATGTGGATGGTCTCGTTAACTTGACTATTGATTGGAACGGATAAATACATCAAAATCCAGCAAGCTAAAGCTGCTATAATTTCCATTCTGTTAAAGCTTTTACAACAACTCTTGCATTTCACTGTCCAAAAGTAGTGTTGACTGACTCGAAAGATCGATCGATCTTTAATTAGGCTCTGTTTATATGAAGGCGAATTGTCTCTGGCAGACGTATATAACGCTTTTGTTTTAGCGTCCCCTGGAAAGCTCAGAGAAAAGAAAACAAGAGTTATTGAGGCTATACCAGCGACAATATATTCGTATAAGTAAACAGCCCCCCTAGTCTGCTCATGACCTCCATAGAGCATGTATGCATTAAAAATGTATTAAATACGCACTAATGAAAAATCTCACTAATAGCTTTCTTTTGTTTATATTCATATAAATTCATTTCACATCCTAGTGTATTTGAAAAAAGATTTGCTCTAATTGCGCGCGAACCCATTAACTTTTATTAACTGCGCATGCGCTTACTGCTTCCGAGAACGAAACTTTGATGACATTACAATTAAGGCGAAACTTATGCTTTTGAAGATATTTGTTTCTTATTTATTTCTCATGCCGTTTTTGGTACATGTCGTAAAATGCAGTGTGGAAAAGAGACCCACAAATTCATAGAATCACACTTTTGTATTTAGTAATAGGGTGTTTGAAAATAGGTCCTCAAAATCCTGGAAGCAGTGTTGATATGGATTTTACGATGTTGCTATCCGCCAGTATACCACTGATTTTTATATGATAATAGAATATTCAGGGTCCCCCATACCCCTTTGCAAAATGAAATCACGCAAAAATATTTGGTCTTTTCATGCATGCGTCACGGATAATTAAAAAATCTCTCACGTTCACAAAAAAATCAAAAGTTGCTTTCACGTGAACGCAAAAAGATTTTAGACCTTAAATCACGTTTCACGTCAAAATAATTCATCCATTCACGTTTCACACAAAAGGTATAGGGGACCCTGAGTATTGCAAACACCTGTTCTCGGTAGACAAATAAACCGTTAATCGAGATATCATTGTTTGAGCGATTCAGAAGTTTAAACCCCTCTAGTACTGATCACGTGAGCACAATTTATAGAAATTTTTCGGTTAATGTTTTTTTTTTACCATGTTATGACAACATGCCAAGTTTCAGGGTATTTCATTAAGTGTAGCTGATAAAAAGTTAATTTAAATCGAAGTTTAGATTCAAATTCTTGCACGTTTCTCCTCATTATAGTGTATAAAAGGAACTTCAAGGTATACCGATAAACAGGCACAATATATACCTATTTCAAAAAAGGTTGTCCTTGGTTTTGGTGCATACTGCATAGTGAATACTGCATACCAAGACTGAAATGTATTATGGACAATTTGTAATTGGGTAACAAGAGGCTTTACTAATGTTGATTCTCTGTTTCCTCTCAGGTTGAATCTAAGTAGACTTTTTCCACAACTTTTCTACTTATAAAAATTGTGAAAAATACCTGAAATTTGATATCCACAATGCATTTCGGTCTTGGAATGCGGTAGTCACTATGCAGTATGCATTAAAACTGAGGACAACATTTTTTGAAATAGGTATATTCAAAGAGATTATCATATTGTAATGTCTGAAAATTTGAATGTCATATGTTGAGTAGATTTGCAGTGACATGGCTTTGAAAACAGCAAACATTTACACAGAATGAGCTGGGAGGCAAGTGTTGACATCCAGGCATCCAGTTGACACCTTTTAAAACGTATATCTCGCGATAAATTTTCATTTATTACTAAGTGGCACATTTCTTCATGCAACAAATCGATTATTTATTCAGAGCTTAGATTTTTGAATTTTGAAGTTTGTATCTGAAAATGATAACTCCAAGGTACTGGCTAGAAAATTTCTTGTTGTAAAAGTTATATTTGAAATCTAAGTGCGCGCGAACTCATTAACTTCGAATTCGCTATATATTAATTGCTTCTTCTAGAACAACAAAGTATTCTGAAATTGCAATTAAGCTTAAGGTAAAAAGACTTGTTTTTCTTGAACGTACTACTTTACAAAACGGAACAAACAATAATATCGATTAACGGTTTATGTGAGAGCAGGTGTTTGCGATGGCTCTAATTTCTCATTTTCCAGGTTTTTAGGACGTATTAATTTTTCTCAAATACGCTAGTAATGAAAAAGTATAATTCTATGAATTATTTTGTGGTTTTTTTTTTCACTTTTCATTTTAATTCATGAATGAAAAAATACAATGAAAATCCCCCAAAAAGTCTTCAAATAAAGAAGTTAACTAGCATAAAATGTCTGCGGTTTCAACATCCCTATTCTGAAGACGGGAAAATTCTTTCTTCAAACGAAAAATCTGTTATTGCACAAGAAAATGAAACTTATTTTCGATCATTTGTATTGTATGCGACCCAGACTGTTAGGCTTCCTGTGGTAAAAACTGCGAATAATGGTAGACCTAAACTGGAGTTTTTCAATAGTGGAGGGCAATTTTGAATTTTAATTAGGATCAATGTCCACGGTTGTTTTAACTTCCTTAGGAAATAACATCTAATGCAATTTGATTTTATTTTATTCTTGAGCCATGGAAGAAAATCTTAATTCAGAGAAGAAATTGATTGACATATTTGTTGAATTTTTTCCATCCATTCTGCGGCCAGCCTTGCTGCGACTCAGAATTCGAAATGAATATTTCTTCGGCCGTCCTTTTATCAACAAATCAACCCAATGTTTTTTAGAAGGATTTATTTTTGGATTAATTCATCGGTGTAATTTTAAAATGGGCTTGAATTCTTTATAGATGGGGTCCATATAAAACTTTCTTTAATTTTATCCCAAGGAAAACCCGGCCCTCCCCAATCACTTTACTGCTGGAAATTAAAGGATAATTGGTTTGCCGTAACTTGAATTAGCCAATCAGATCACGCAATTTCGTTTAGCTTTGCACGTAATAAAGAATGGCTTGGAATCATGGGAGCGGGAGTTATAACAAGCTAAGAAACTATCTTCTTTCAAATCAACCAACCACTGAACGAGTTCGTGAAAGCTCCGCCCCCAAGAATGATGGACGGATCAGAAAAGACCAAAATGTTACCGACGTTGGAGGTCGCGATGCAGCGATTTTCGCTGAAAGTCGTTTCGCAACGCCACTACGAAACAAGTTGCATGCACGGAATGCCCCCAAAAGTTCAGTCTTATGCATACCGGAAAAACAACCCTTTTTTTACGAATCCTAGATTAGAAAAAGCGTATTTTGAGGGGCTTTTTTGCTTACTTGCCACCGGGAAATTCATTAATTTTACCGGATTTTACTCCAAAACGGGTTTTACCAATTATGAGAGCTTAAAAACTAGATGCTGACGCGCCGTACTTCTATATTTTAGCAAAATATTAGGAATAAATGCAACAGCGCCTCATTGAACTCCATCATTCAGTTAGGGTGATGTTACACGGGTCGATTCGCAACAACGATTTTCCGCGCAACACTTGGTCAGTGATAATTTTAATTTGCGTTAAAAGTTTTTAAAATCATATATATCAAACAATTGCAGCTTGTTCACTAAGCAAAAATATTGCTAAAAATAGTTGCGTTTTGTATTTTCCACGGCATAAACTTTACAACATTTGTTGCGCGGAAAATCGTTGTTGCGAATTGACTCGTGTAACATCATCTTTAGGTAAAAAACAAGAACTTAAAAACACTTACAGCATTTAATTCATTCATTTTATTTGGTGTCCTTGTTAAGATTTATAATCGCTCACTAGTTCATTTGACATCAACCAACTCACACTACAGTTATTTATACACACGGGAGTTGCATGAAAAAAATATTCTTTATGATCAACACATAGAAATTTCAGATGTTTTGAATGGTCACCGCACTGTCACAGCGCGACACGGTACGTTTCACACTTGGCATATGACAAGTATTTTAACAGGCTCGTAACATGGTATATTTTCGTCTCACTGATCCCGGGATTTTACGGAAATTTTGATCCCCGAGTCCAAATTTTTAGAAATTTTTGATCCCTAATCCTTGGTGCAAAAAACTGAGCTGATCCCTGATCCTGACCCAATGTCCCTGAACCTCTATCCCACCCATTTGATCCCTGAGCCCTGGCCTCTGATCCCTGATCCTGGCCATAATTTGGGGCTTGATCCCTGATCCCATATACCATGTTACGAGCCTGACTCTAACACAAAAATACATGTATACTTTCACAAGATATGCAGTGATAGTACTTAGATCAGAAGTGAGACAATTTTTAATGCTAACAGGACAGCTAAATGGTTAAAAGGAAAGTATGTGAATTCATTACAGGAGGTAATCTCCTTATGTTTGGGATTTGTGTAAAATTGGCCAAGTTTACTTCATCTCCAAACCTCTACAAAAGCCCAGTTGTAAAGGAAAGAGTTGACTGGCAACAAGGCTTTACAGGTGGGCCATTATATTTTTGGGTCTCATTTTGTAAGGTCTTGATCAAACAAGGATCACTTTGATCGATCACTAATTTGCATTGACGTATGAGCCATTTGAGCTTGCAAACTCACCATTTGAGCTTGCAAAGTTTGATTTCAAGTTGAAGCAAGATTTGACTTGTTTGAACAGTAACCAGGTTCAACTTCAACAGTTGTTTTTCTCATATTTTAGTATGAATTTTTGCACATAAATTTGTTTCTACAACTAAATCCAAACAAAAACAACTTACAATCATTGTCAGAATTTGTTGGCATGTCATGTAAAATTCAGAGTGTTTTTTGAACATTATGCATTTTAGTGCTCTTGACTGGATCCCCACTCCCCTAAACAATGGTGCTGGTAGCCATAAAGCCTGTCTGACTGATTTCAGGATAGAACATATAGGTGCCAGAGTTTTGACAGCAACATTATAAAGGAGTGTGTGGGGGGGACAAGTTTTAGTAAAATCCACTGCACATGCACCAAAAACAATTTATTGCACCAACAATTCTGTCAATGATTGTAGACTTTGTCCTTTTCCTTGAGCTGACTGTATCTTGAAAAACTTGTGTTTACTTGTGTGAAGTGCCATTTGAAGGAGAAAAACACTCACAAGTCAAAACTTGCATTAACTTGTATCTTGTTCAATCCCAGCCTAAGACTGAGGAAAGACTACCAAACCATTTGCTTTCAAATGTCATTTTCCATTACTATTTATAAAGAAATCAAAGTGGTAGTTCTGTGATATGAAATCTTTTTTACAAAGGAATAATACTTGAGTGGCACATCGGGCACTTGCTTTGAATATTTAGCCATTTCCTTAAACACAAGCTATGGAAATAATGTTTACATGGAGTCACTTTGGCAACCTTGAGTTCATCAAGACAAATTGCACAGACATCTTGAAGTATGTCAATCTCTTCCTGGGTGGCCATTGGAAGAGAGTTAAGTTTTTGGTTGACCTGGTGACGCAGCCGAAGACTTTGCCACCCTTCTTTTGCTGGAGTCCAAATATTAAAATAAATGTGTAGCAAAGCCATAATTGTTTGGAATAACGTCCACTCCAGGCTAAAGTCACACACTCTGTAACACAAAACAGCAGAAATAACAACAAATTCAAACAGTCGGCAGCTGCCATTGACGTAATACACATAGTCGTCCAGTTCTTCCCACAATTCAGTCTGTTGAGCTTCATATCTGTACAAAGTATACAATGCTAAAGCTGCAAGTATCTGGGCAATGGTAATAACATTTGGAGTAATAAATGGAATCCTCTCTTTTAGTCCATAAACACTAACTGCAAGATAGACAGATAATCCAAGTAAAGTCACACAGAATCCTAAAGTTGTTAAGTGCTTTTTAAGGCTTGCATTTTGCTGAGATGGCAGTGCTAATAATACAGGTTCCACAACTTCAAATAATGATCTCAGAACAGCAGATACAATGAGGTAAAATATAACTTGTAGAAGAATGAGTTTTCGGCTTGGTGAACAGGTTGACAGTCCAGTGTAAAGACACAGGAAAAAGAATCCAAATCCTTCCCGCATTCCATTAGGAGATGTCCCATTCTCGTCATTTGGAACAGCATTGTTTCCATGGAAACAGACTTTCACAAATTGTAACATCATTCCACATATCTTCTGAATGACAAAGCAGCATGCAAGCATGGTCAGTGCTGAATTGCAAGTTTGTGCCATGCAAAAATGGAAAAGTTGGTACATCCCCAGTGAAGTGTTTGAAAATATGAAAATTATAAGGGCATTATATGTAAATAGAGTTGTAAACAGCATGACAAGACACGTCGGCACTTCTAATCTTCGCCAGTGGAATACTATCAATATAGTGAATCCATACATTCTGTACATCCATTGCATAATTCGACAAGAATTGATGACATCATAAATTGCACGACATATTCTGTTGTAAATGCCTTCAATGGCAAGGAACACTGATATGGCAAAGCATCCACAAAGCCATAAGGATGGATAATGTTTCCACAATGGAGGATACAGAAATCTGACAATTACAGGAATACTTGTTATAGAGAAAATAACTGGTTTTGCAGACTGTAAGACCATGGAGTAGGAAAATAATAAAACAACATGAAATACCCATGCACAAGCAATAATCGGCAGCAATGGGATGACATCATCTATTGCAAGTCCCTTCCAGCCTTTTTCTTTGACTCTTGTGTAAAATTCAACTGAGTTTAAAACATTGAGGTACAAAATTGCAGTCATGTCCAAAAATAATATGGAATAGTTATAAAATGTAAAGAGTCGATCTTTGCTTGTCAGGAACAGACAAGCCATGATGGCTATACCTGTAAAGCAAATTGAAAGGTTATCAGAAAACTATTAGAAAATACAGCAAACACTTGCAATGAAGTGGAGAATTTGATACAGAAAAAAGCTTAAGAGCTCAGAAAAAAATATCAGCTTATTTCTTTCCAGACAGCACTCATTCTAACTTTCTTTTCCACAGGCTCTTCAAGTGTTGTCAAACTTTTTCACATGAACAAGGATGTTGGTTTCCATGTTAAAAAACAGCTCAGATAAATGATGCAATATTTCCTGCAACACTGCATACAACACAATTGCACCAATTGTCCACCCCTGCAAATGTTGTGCACAATGTTGCAGTGAAGTTGCAGAAGTAGAACATGATCCTAATCATGCAACTACTACATGACATTGTGCACAACATTGTAGGGGCAGACATGGTGTTGCACATAGAAAATGTTGCAGAAAATGTTGCACTGTGTGTCTGGCTCATACAGTGAATCGTTTCATCGCAACTGTATTTTTCCAACTTTAGGCAACAATTTTCACACTAACAAACTGAGCCACACTTGCCCCTAATAAAAGCATGCATCTGTTCATTTCAAGTTTCATGCGATCAGGCATGAAGCATACAGCCAGATTACTTGATCACGGCATTAACATGGTCATGGCATGGTGCAGTCTGTTTTACACTCATATAAAAACTTCTCCATATTCTGAGGGCCTATATGAAGCAGGCTGGCTTTGTTAAATGGGATTGCTTGCATGGTTTGCTGTTATTAATCTCTGCCCCGCATTTCATGAGATGGCCAGCCCTCGGCTAATACCAGGCTGGCCCATTTCCCATGTAAATCACAACAACCAAATTTTGTGTGTTTTATAGACAAGCAGGGACTTTGGCAAGCCGATCCAGACACTGAACCAGGCCAGCTTCATATGATCTGGCCCTAGGTGATAAGTGATTAACATTTTCAAAGTCAAAATACTGGGGAAAAACGACTTTAGACTTTGATCTGTTTTGCCAAAAAGGTAACTATAAATAAAAAGTGATGTTCAGGTCATAAATCAATATTCAACGAATATACATTTGAAATCAAATCCTTACTGAAATTTTATGCTTGAAAACATTTCACAAATTTATGCATTTACGATCTGTTTGAACGGGCAAATATCACGCACATTATATAACCTTGAAATGATGAATGTTTTGGAAAGTAAACTAGTTGATAAACCTAGAATATAAAGTACTACAGACATAAGATTATATTATTTCAAAAGGCAAAGCAAATCAATAAATTTTGAAAATCACTGAAGTGTAATTTCATGTTATTTGAACCTAATTTTCGCCATCGATTTGAATTGATCTTTTTTACATGTAACTTACCAAATACTTGAAAGAATTTATAACCGTAAAATGAATCGAAATAGCCCATTGTTTCGTCCATAATAAGCCATTCTATGGCGATCAGGAAGGGCAAACGAAGAAACATTTCTAAGAACTTGGCAGCCATTTTGGTTTGATGTAGACTGACACCCGGAAATGCAAATTATAAAACAATAGAAAACAAACCTCGAATCGATTGGGTAATATGCACCAATCAGGACAAGTTTTAGAATATTTCATTTTTACCGGAAAAGCAAAAGCAGTAGATATAACTGTTACATTGATTGGATAATATTAGCCAATCAAAAGAAGTATAAGAATTTTTCAACATTAGAAAAGTAGCATAAATTTGATTGGTTCCAGCTGCTGCATTTTGACCAATTAAAATTCTTCTTATATTCGCTTCTCAAAAGACCGCGCGCGCAAAGCAGGAACACACGCGCTGAAGGAAGATTCAACATGGCGACTGAAATGGAGACTCAGATTGTTCTTCCAGACGCTGTTAATGGCGAGGTAATACCTTTATTTTGCTTTAAAATGCTTCAAATGAAAACTGTTTAGCCCTCTTTTGCACTTTTCTACAAGAAATAAGAAATTGACATTGATAAATGCCAGCAACTTAGAACTATTTTTTGGTAGGAAACTCGAGCAGTTGGTCACTGTCAATTTTGTGAATGTTTTCGCCATTCTTCCATGTTTAAGCAAAGATTTTGACGTTGGAAAGTCGAAATATCTCTTTTAGAGTCTTTTAAAATTGCAAAAGGTTTGATATCGGGGCAATTTTGATGTTGAATTCTTCGATTTCTGCTCTTTCATTCATGACATATAAGCTTTAAGCTTTGAATGGTGTCTAGTACGTTTCCTTGATGATTAGAACACTCTTTGGTTACAGTCGATGAATAATTTATTAAAATGATAAACAACGATTTATTCGTATAAAACTGCAAGCAGTACAAGAAGTTACAAATTCATCTTTCGTTTTTGATGTTTAATTTATTTGTACGTTTATTTGAAAAAAAAAAGTTTATTATTCAAATACAGTTAGAATAAGGCTTAGTTCAAACGTCGCATCTCACATGTACCGAATTCAATGCAAATTAGTCAAATCTTTTGTTTCTACTCATTATCATCTCATTTGCATTGCATTCGACACATGTGAGGTGCGACGTTTGAACTAGGCCTTTAATATAGCTACTGTAGAACAGATTTCGTATGAGTGTGAAATGAACCATGCTGTGCTGTGTTGTCTATAAAAAACATTTGAAATTCCTGCCATAACCGTGTTGTGGCCATGTGGTGCAGTTTTTAAACTCATAGGAAATCTGCTCTATTGCAGTTTAACATACATTAGTTAATATTTAAAGCAAGGAGCAACTCTGGAATACCCTGTCATATAAAAGCTGCAAAGGAAGATAAGATTAAAGTCTTCCTTGTATTGAGGTTGGCATACAGTAGGGCCATTTATACAGGTAAAAATGATCCATGTCTTAGACATAAATTAAATATGGGGTATACTTCTGCTTAATAACTCTGTTAGTCTAATGCTGCATTCACACCAACTAATCTAGTTTAACTAAACCAGGTTCAGGTTTTTCCAGTTTGTTGATACCTTGCTGTGGTACCTTCAAAAGACAAATTTCAAACAACCTTGTCATGATATTTAAATCAAACTGGTTTTCACCTCTTTTAGTGGAAATTTGCACATGTTATTAGCAACTAATTTTCAACCTTGACCAAGACTAGGTTATGACGTTTTGGCATTTTAAACAAGGTTTAACTAATAGTTAAACCACTTTTAAACTTGTTTAACTGGTTGGTGTGAATACTGCATAAGATGCACCTTAGAGAGAGACAGCATTATGAGCTGTTCTTATGTTGTCTTAGTACAAGGATCAATTTGTGTCCTGTCAAAGTTGTGTCTAAGATAAGATGTGTCAAATTTTTCCATATACATGTATGAAAGGCCCTTGTCTTTCACAGACAGGTGTCTACCCTTGATCACTATGATAAGATATGGGTCTTGCATCAAATACCTGATAAAGATAGCTTTACTGTACATGTACCCAGCCCAACAAAAATGGAAAATAAATGGCTTGCACAACCCCTCTGATAAATTACATACAGTGTATTAACCCTTTAAAATGGATTAACTGGAACACTGCTTAAAGCAAGGTTCTGACAACCATTGGGAATACACTGGTCAGAAAACAAATGTAGTCACCAGTTCTGGCTAGTACAAGGTTAGCCTTCGGCTTCTTTATATAATATTATTTTTGTATAATGTCAAGGGTGATATTGAGAATAATTGGATAAAGTTTTGGTAGCTTTATCTGAAATTTGAAATCTACAATCAAAACAATTCCAAAATTCTAAAATTCTTTGAGTAAAAAAATATAGTTTTTTATATGGTACTGAAGCTCTTTTTTTATTTTTATTTAAGTCAATATTTGTACAGGTGCATCCAGTTTAGCAGAGCCAGTTTAAATGGAGCCCTGATATAACAATTAATTACAAAAATTATACACATAAATAGAGCTACTCATATACATACGTAATACAATATTTTCTCACTTCCACATTCCCTGTCCCTCCTTCCCCATATTATAATTCCCAGCTTGCACAAGTTGAAATTATTGGTTAATCAAAGGTTATTGTTAGGCTTCTGCTTTAGTTTAGATACATGTAATATTGCCTGAGAAGTTATTTCTCTTCAAAAAAATTGCACTATAACATTCAATATTGACTGAAACTTGCCCTGAGAGCCCTGTCAGAAATTCTGTTTACAGTGTAGTTGTGTTAGAATAATTTATGATGATTAAATTTACAATGTTTAAAATATTGTAAATATGCAAAATGCATGGAAGAAACAACTGTTAATCATGATATCTAGGATTATTTCTTTGCTATCTTGAAATCAATGAAATTGTACTAACTTAAATAATTCTCCTTTTTTGTAAATTTTCAACAATATGATTTTAGTGTTTCATTGAAAAAAATAGACGTACGTACATATACGAGGATATACTATAGGAAACCACTATATATGATAAATTACTTGCAATATAATTCAATTACCACATTTATTGTAGGTGATTTCTTCAACAATTAAGATGGAAGGCGAAGAAGGGAATACAGACAGTACCTCAGAAACAACAGAAGGTGTACAAAGAAGAAGGAGGAAGAGAGGATTTGATGTAGGACCTGATATGGGTAATGAATCCCTTTCTTTGATTCTACATTTATAAAGAAATTATGTATCAAGCTTGCAAATAATGGTGTCCAACAAAAGTCATCTTGCGGTAAAGTGCTGTAATAGATGCACTAACTATTGGCATGGGAACACGTCTTACAAGAATGTTGGATGTGTGGAAGAAATGACAATATATTATTTTATTGTCGTGTTATTTGATAATTGTCCTGTTATTTGCTTGCTTGTTATTCAGGGAATCTGAATTTCAAGTTCAGAATTCCCTGTGTTGTAGTGTGATTATGTATTTCCCATCTGACTAGAAATGTCTGTTTGATTGAGTGTCTTATCAGGGTCAACAAAGTCAATCAGCACCACATGACAACTGGAGCTTCTAATTATGACAGGAATTTGGAAATAGTTGTACTTAAATTATTATTCAAGTTACACAAAATAAATTTTAGTCCTTATTATGTGCTTGATCTCCTAGGAGATGCTGTTCTGGGATAACATTAAGACTATTGAGAAAAAATATATAGCCATTGTTGGCTTGGTTTAATTTGTTAGTGCCGTAAAAATAGTCAAAGGATGCAAAATTTTTGCCTTATAAAGCCACATAGTCTATTTTGGACTAAATTATGGGACTTTTTTCATCCAATCCATCTCACAAAAAATTATTATTGTACTTACCGATACTGTGTTTTTGTTTAATTATATCATTATTTACATATAGCCAATGTTGATTAGATATAACAATTGTTTTTTTCCTGTTTTTTTCTGTTTTTCTCTTTTTCCTCTGGACAAACAATATAGCTTGAAGTATATGCCATGTGTATGAACTTTCCATGGCCCATGGAGTGACGCAATTGCTATGTTCAATGCGGTAAACTGCTGTGCTTTAATTTAGTATGCTACAATTGACCAGACGCTGTGGTAATAATATCCAGAAGTGCCACCAGATGTTTTAGTACTTCAACACTTATTCCATCATCTTAAATGATTGTAATTCCCTATGATATCTTATTGATTCTGGCTAGAAGAGAATTGGCACCAAATCTACAACACCAAATTTTTATTAGAAAAAATTATTTGAACCCTTTAAAATACCATTGACATTCTTCATAGTTTATGTCGTAACATTTATTTACATTAACAGGGAATGGAGTAGTAAAAGAAGAACAGCCAGTTGATGACGGGACAAAAGGAGAACTTATCCTTGGTCCTGGAGCTGGTGGTATGCAGCCTAGACAGTCGGAAGTCAAACGTGCCCTTCCTAGTCTTGTTTATACACAAGAAGAACTACTAAAGAAGGCTAAGAGATATGCTATGGAACAGTCTGTTCAACAGGTGTGAAGTTTAATGAATTTTTTATAGTACTGTAACTTGTATAATATTGTCCAGGGAAGGGGATACTCCCATATTTTTGGTTGGGATGATTGAGAAATTTTTATTTTCACTCCTAAAAGTTTTAATTTCTTTTCTTGGAGTAACTTACTTACTTGGTATTCTCCCAGAAATATGTAAGTTGAATGTGCAATTAATTTTTGAAATAGAATACAGGGGTTTCATTAACATTAGCAATAGCAGGTTCCACTACTGAAGAAGGCGTCTGAAATACAGATGTCATACCATTAAAATATTGTATAATGAGAAAAAAATAGCTGGCGGTGAATGGTAAAAGAGACGGTGGTAACCGCCTATTTATGAAACCCCTGAGAATACTAAAACTGTGGTCATGTACTTCACAGGTACTTGCCAAGCAGCAGGCTATACAGCAGCAACAAATGTCTGCTCTTCAAACTGCTGCTCAAAAACAAAGAGCTTTAGCTCTCATGTGCAGGTAAGGCATCCAGTTATTCTCTTGAGAGTACAGTATGTTCTTTCTTGGAAAGATTAAAGTAGGAATTATGGATTTTTGTATTTCTATTTTCAGAGTCTATGTAGGTAGTATAAATTTTGAACTACGCGAAGAACACATTAGAACAGCCTTCATACCCTTTGGCCCCATCAAAAAGATTGATTTATCATGGGATCCTTTGACAATGAAACACAAGGTAAAATGTCTAGATTTACTTTATTATAATGAAAATAGCTAAACGCAAAGGTAGATTGCCTAGGACTAACCCTTGCTATTGAACTGATGTATCTGCTGTAGGATTTAATAGGGAACACCAACAACAACAACAACACAAACACCAACAAAACAACACCAACAACAGCACAAAATACCACTACCACCACCACTACCACCACCAACAACAATTATAACAAAAGTGGGTCATGGCCAAAGCCAGAGAAAGTTATTGGTCGTAGATACATGTACTGTATAGTAGTTGTGATGTTTCCCCTAGAGAGATGTCCACCTTACAGAAGCATTCATGATAATTAGACATTGTCTGAATGTACATATTTTGTTTTTAGTACAAAAGAATCTTGTAATGAAAATAAATATAAAATAAAGTTGCTCAAAATTTTGTATAGATTCTGAACAGGATCATTTTTTTTTTTTTCATTTTATCCATCTTTCCTTTTTTCATTTGTATACCCAATCGCTTTTGCTCAACTGAATGCTCTTTTTGTGGATACTGTTTCGAAACATACATGTTGGAAACTTACATGTTCCCACTATGCTATCCAGCTGTAAGTATCTTTGTTGAGTATGGTCGGCCAGTCACACCTATCTATTCTTACATCCATCTATCCTACATCTACCATCTTTGTTCATTAATTATTATTTGTTTTTAAAACAGGGATTTGCCTTTGTTGAGTATGATCTACCAGAAGCAGCACAGCTGGCTTTAGAACAAATGAATGGTGTATTATTAGGGGGAAGGAACATTAAGGTACATTATTTTATTTTTTATTTTTATTTTAAACAATAATTAGACAGAGGTGCCCAGTTCAGCAAAGCTGGTTTGAATGGGGCTCTGTTTAAAATAAAGTGACAAACAGAAATTTTTTTTTACAGAAGCATTATTATTTCTTCTTTGTTTCACAAAGTGCACTTTTACAAAGCTAATAATCATATGCAAATGCCTGACTAGCCTCACTCTGACTCAACAAAGCAGTGATTAGATGATACTCTACTCTTATCAGATTTGCACTTACTGTAAAAAACTACAACAATACTGCCATGGCAGAGAATTTTTCTCCAAATGCATTGATTACCTGCAGGGTTTTCCTTTTCAGAGAAAGTAGAAGTCAATTGAACTGTACCAGGCAGAGACAGTTGTGAATGCATGTAACATTTATTTCAAACACCCAAATTCTTGACGGCAAGGTTTCTTTCAGTTGCCTTGAGCCATTCACAGATGACAAAAATTAACAGTAGCTGGCAAAAAAGGAAAACTTGACATGTTACTTTGTAAAATAATATACTATACTTTGTGCATTTTAGGTTGGTCGGCCCAGTAATGTTCCCCAAGCAGCTCCTCTCATTGAACAGTTTGAACAAGAGGCTAAGAAATATGCAAGAATATACATTGCATCTGTACATCCTGATCTCCATGAAGATGACATTAAAAGGTACTTAGTGTAAAGTACATTCCTTTGCAACATGGCAGATTGTTATTTTGACTTTTGTAAAAAAAAATTGGTAGACCTTTCCTTAAATTTGCTTGAAATACCATGCCACAATAGATTCAAGAGGAGGATGGAATTTACAGAATGCAGTAAATGTATCAATTTGGTATATATATATATATATGTATTTGGTAATCTTAATTTATTTATTTGAATTTTATGTTATACACAGCTTCATTGTAAACAAGTGTTCAGCTTTTTGAATTCTGTGTCTAATAAAGTGGTGGTGGTGGTGATGATGATGATGATGATAATGATAATGATGATGATATACCCTAGCATTGATTTGAATCTATTGTTTCTTGGTCAGTCATGCAAATTCAGGAAATGTCTTTTGGTTGGCCATGGTGGAGGTGCATATCTCAGTAATGATATTTGTATCTTCTCAAGTATTCATAAGTCAATAATTGAACTAATATCAATACCAATATCTGTCTAAACTTTAGAGTATTTGAAGCATTTGGCAAAGTTGTAAGCTGTACCCTAGCCCCTGAAGCTATGCCAAATAAACATAAAGGTTATGGATTTGTAGAGTATGAGAACCAACAATCAGCAAATGATGCCATTGCTTCAATGAACTTATTTGATCTTGGTGGTCAGTACTTGAGAGTTGGCCGTGCAATAACTCCACCCACATCAGCTGGATTGTCGACGCCAAGCTTTGCCCCACCCCCTGGAACTCTGCCTGCAGCAGCAGCTCTGGCAGCAGCAGCAGTGTCTGCAAAGATACAAGCACAAGAACAAGGCATTCAGGGTGATATTGCTTGTAAGTAGGGCAATGTCTTAAGAAATAATGAGGGTCAGAAGTCAAGTTGGTTTAAGAGTTGTGGTTCAAGGTCATGGGATGTCAAGACCAAGCAATGTGTCTTGGGGCTGCACGAAGTGGCAGTGAGTCATGTATAGTCAGAAAAATGTTTAAATTTGTTAAAAAAAATTTATGATAATCATTTTGCCATTTAATCATTTTATATGTAAATATATTTATTAATAAATAGTATTATTTCTGTGTAAATTTATGGTATTGTTATTTCTTTAATAGTTCCAACAATTACAATTCCTGCTGTCACCAATGTTATTCCATCAATCATTACCACTCCTGGACTTGTTACTTTCCCATCAGGGGCTGGACTGTTGTCTACTGCCCTTGCACCTCAACCACTTCTTGCTACAACAGCTACCATGATTTCAGGTAAAACTTGAAATTAAACTGATTTGTAATTAGAATATTATTTCCCCTGAGATTTCCTTCAATTTGACTACCTTGTTCACTATCATTCCTCCAATATATGAAAAGTGAGTTATTCATTTGCTTGAATGTTGTTTCTTTCAATTTCCAAAAGTCAATCCAACACCAGTTGTACCAGTAAACCCAGTCATTGCTACCCCAGTAATGACTACTGCGGCAGCTTTAACAACCACTTCAGCAGCAGCTGTCCAGTTACAACAGCAGCAACAACAACAACACCAACAGCAGTCTGCAGTAGCTATTGCTCAACAGCAAGCTGAAGTTAGGGCTAAGATAGAGGAAGAAGCTCAGCGTAAGATGCTTGAGGGCAGTATAAGTCATGAGGAAAATATGTCAATTTCTGGAAGCAATGCCCGATACATGGTCATGCAGAAATTATCTCGCAAGAGTGAGGTAAAGAGTTTATATTGTTTTCCTAAATTGTAGCTTCTGGATGACTGTATAAAACTACTTGTATTCTCTGTTGCAATATTTTTGTATCCAACGTTTTAAGTGATCAACATTCACTGCTCCAATGTTTTTGTATCTCAACTTTTTGTCAACATTTCACAGTGTAATGCAGTAGACCAATTTAGTCATGAATAAGTGGTAATCTAAAATTTTTTGCTTTGTTTATTCACACTTCTCTGGTTCATTAATTGGCTTTCCATGGACTGTTACTAAGACTCTAAAGAATATATTGCACACAGTTGAGGCTGACATTGATAAATATAGAGCTCTAAACTGGCTAGTGTTTCGAGACTTGGCACATCATCGTAACAGACAATTTTGTGTTTTATGATAAGAGTAGTTTTCATGAGTGTCAAACAGACCATACTGTGCTACAACCATGACACTGCCATGATATGCCTGTCTATTAAAAATTTGGAAATTGCTGCATAGGAAATAATAAAATGGGATGGTCACAGCTGCTGTCATCACCCCATTTTTACAGTCATACAAAAATTGGTTGAAATCAAAAATGAGTGTGAAAGTTTCACCAGTGGACCCAAACATTCTGAAAGAGATGGTCATAAAAATTGTTCTGTATTATATGCATTAACACTTATCCAACAATTCATTTTGTCGTGTTAGTCCAAGGTCATGGTGTTACGAAACATGGTAGGCGTAGAAGACTTGGACGAAGACCTGGAACATGAAGTGACAGACGAGTGTAGCAAGTTTGGTGTTGTGAACAGAGTTGTTATCTATAAAGAAAGACAGGGTGAAGAGGAAGATGCTGAAGTCATTGTGAAGATCTTTGTAGAATTTACCCAAACGTCAGGTAAACTAGCATAGAGCAGATTTCGTATGAGTGTGAAACGGACCACGCCGTGCCGTAACCGTGTCAGTGCCGTGATCTCTATAAAAACATTCGAAATTTCTGCCGTGACCGTGCGGTGCCGTCTTCACAGTCATACGAAATCTACTCTACTATAATTCAAAGGGGTGCCAGTGACAATGACCTAAGTGATGTTTTAAAAAATTATGTAGACATAATTGTAAGGAGCAAGGATGGCACAGTAGGTTAGTGCGCGGCTTTCAGTGCGAGAGGTCCCTAGTTCGATCCCCAGTGACTTCACATCCTTGTTTCAACTTCTTTCCTTTCCATGTAGCTTTAATTAGCTTTAAATATCTGTAAAATGGAGCACTGATGGATAGAGGGGGTAGAGGGCGCACCTTCGAACACTTGATACGTGAGCCTTTGGCTCGGAAGACTGGGTAACCACTCTCTGCGGACTCGAAGTAAAATAAATAACCTTTTTTAACCTTTTACACAATTATGTAGACATTGATATTTTGGATAAAAAGGCTGTTCAGTTTCAATGCCAATTTTGGATAAGTGTGACATACCACAACCCTATTGGTTGTTCTTTATAACAAAAAATTCTAAATTGATTTTTTTCAGAAACTGAAAAAGCTGTTGCAGCTCTTCATAACCGATGGTTTGGTGGTCGAAACATTCAAGCAGAAGAATACGAAGAAGGGAAGTTTGCAGCTGGTGATTTATCAGGATAGACTATTAGATTGTTACTAATGTCTGTGTAGATACACCGAATCGAAATATGGCGGTAAATTTGAATAACTATTGTTTTATACTGACTAGCCTCTCTTTCACGAGGCTAGTCAGTCCAGAACAATAGTTATTCAAATTTGCTGCCATATTTCAATTCGGTCAATAAGCATAAACTATTGACTGCTTGCATTGTACAAGTAAACATTAACTTAACCATCTTGTAAATTATTCCAAACCTCAGTCTCAAGGCAGCCAAACGCCATTATACATGCAAATGTTTTTGAGTTCTTTACTAAGATGTTAGTCTATTCCAGTTTCCCAGTTAAGTATCATAGAAATATTTTGCATAGTTTCAGAAATTTTATGTATGCTTAGTTACAGATTTAAACTTAAGTAATGCCGTCTAGTCCAAACAAATAACACCTCTTTCAGACATAATGTAAACTCTAGCAATTGAAGGGTTCCATGTGAAAATGACCTAAGTGACTTTTTGATGGATGTCTAGACATTGATTTTTTAGCATAAGAAAGTTAATTCATATCATTTTATACCATTGAAAAAAGAAAAAAATGAAAAAAGTCACTTAGGCTGTTTTTACAGGGAACCCTTCAATTATTGTCATTCAATTGTTACGCCCCGTAAAAATGATGAGGTGGGAGGGGTTAATCAAATTAGTTACATGTAGAATTGATCATGATGTGCATTTACTGGACGACAAGGCTCACCAGCGAGTTAAAAAGTAGGGTATTGATTAGTAATATCTTAAATGTTTTTCCAAACCTCTTGAACCATCAGAATAGAAATAAATACTGGTAATTCTAAGTTCAATACAATTGACTCCTAAGAAGAACACCTTTGAACCAGTTTTTACAACATACTTCTCTATGTACTACAGAACAGGGCCCATTGTTGGAAAGAATTGCACTGTAGCATTAACCCAGGATTAAATCTAAAGAAAACTATATTTTAACCTATAGTTAGCATTAATTGTCCATCGAACAACCAGGCCAATGTGATACAATTAAACATGAATGAAAGTATACAACAATTAAAACAAAATGAACACAACTGATCGCACAACCCATGAAAAAGTGCTCAATCTAAATAGTACAAAATCCTTTGTTTTCCATTGTTTAATAGTGCTATTTTGCATTATTTAGCTAATGCTATTTCATGGGTTCTGTGCAATCACTAAAGTATGCTAGTTTGTGGTACATGTTAAGAAACTGGTTTTACTGTTTAGACATTGTAGTGCAAGTCTTACTGGGACCATGGGTGAATGCTTTCGGTACTGTCTTTTATATAAGGGTTGTAGTGTATTCTTGTATATTGTCAGATCCAAGGTGAGGTGGACAGACCGCAGCAAATAATTTAATGAACAAAGAGCCTTTGGACAATCATTTGGCCATGTAGGATAAGATATCTTTCCTTGCTAGTGTGGTCTTTTTCAAAAGGAGCTGCCATTCTAAAGGAGCTTCATGCCAAGCTTCTAGAACACTGAATTCCATTCATGTTTCCACAACATGTATTTTCCTTTATATTTGAGGTTTTGTCCTATTATCATTCAACACTTCATTAGTTAATGTGAGTTGATTATTTTGTTCTGCATGGTTTTGTAAATAGAGTAATTATATAAAGTTGGTAGAAAAACAGTAAAGCCATTTCATTCTCCAATCATTTTGTCATTTTTTTTATTATTTCAAATATTTTGTAGCTGATTTCTTATAAAATGTTTCTGATGCATACTGTATGTTGAGGGAAAAAAAAAAGAACAGTAACAAACAAACAAACAAACCAGGATTAGCATATGTACCATGTATCACTTTTTGGGTTGCTGGTTGAAAAATTCCACCTCTACATCCTTGGGAGCAGGGCACATGCAACAGAACGATATCCCTTGGTTGCTGCATGAGGATATCACCCAAAATACTCCTAATCTGAGCCCTTGAGACCTTATTAGGAATACAAAGTAATGGTTCATTCCAATTTTTGTGAATAATTTTATTGAAATTGAGTGATATATGGCAGTATACGTGTATGTTATAGTTATTTTTAACTGGCCATGAAAACTAATACAGTGCAAGGGCAAAAACAATATAACCATGAAACAAGTACTAACTAAATTAGTACAAATAGCACTAATTAAACAATTGAGAACAAAGGATTTTGCTACTATTTGGTGCTATTTACTTGATAAGTTGTTTTATGGTTTGAGTGTTAGCGCTCTAAGTGGCCACCCCCTGTTTTAGAGGCCAGTTACTAAAAGTCCTGAATTAGTGTAAGTTGTACTTCCTTATCAACAAGTTTCTATGACTGTTTATTGCACTCTCTTGTAGACCAAGCTAAATTATTGACTGGTTACAGTAGCCAATTAATTGACTTCCAAGATACACTTCACTTGCCACATACAAAGAAATCAAGATGTTACTTGCATAAAGCTCAGTCATTGGCAACAACACAAAAGTTGTAAGAGCTTTATGCATATAGCCTCTTTCTAATATATTAATTCCTTTGTATATGGCAGGTAAAACATATCTTACAACTGGGCTATTGAGACAAAATTATAAAAATATAAATACCATAGATGGATAAATAATTTGTTAAAGACAGATATTGTAGCTAGACATCTAAGATGATGTGTATCGTACATAACACAATCAAAATTAATGTGTTAAGTGGTGTTGTATAAGAAAGTGTCCCCATTCTAAAAGCTATATCCAGGTGGAGGATTTGCAAGCCACTCAGCCTCCTCGGGTGTGTCCTCTCGTCCCAGTGCTTTATTGCGAGCAGGAAAACGTCCAAATTTGTCAATGATTTCCTGTAAACAAATTCAGAAAATATTTTAAGTTAAACAGTATGAGTTTGTAGACCCAACCTCCCACACTCTCTCCCACAGACATTAATGCCTTATCAGCTGCACAGTTCATCTTCCATTATTATGATTCAGGGTTTCAGGTCATACCTATTTCAAACAACGTCGCATTAAGTACACAGTGAACACTCCAAGAGTGCAAAGGATTTTGGTAGTTTTCGAGTATTAATATGTAATCATAGCATGTTTTGGCTTGTTATAAAACATGAATACAAAAGGCTTATATTTAATTGCTCATAACACTTGCTGGAATGCTTAAAATGCTCACCAAGGAAATACCTCACAAGGAAAGACAATTATGGTGAATAGATTAGTTAAAAGCAAAAATACCAAAAGCCTTTGCTGTCTTGGAGTGTACACTGTGGACTTATTGCGACAACGTTATTTGGATTAGTTGACGTATATTTGGCATGTGTGTGGTGTGCATATTAAATACACTGAGAATTCAACCAATTAGCCACGGCTACTGGTTCAAACCATCTTATTTAGAAGTTAATTCGTATCAAATTTTTCACACCGATTTTTAAAACAATTTGACCACAAGGCAACAATTGCTCTCAAATTATAACACCAACCTTGTGCCTGCCAGCAAAATTGAGATAACCCTCACATGATTTTTCATCCACACTTCCTTTAGCATCTTCCTTCAACTTAGTATATAATTCAACTGCCAAAGCCTAATTAAAGAATATTAAAGCAATTTTTGCTTGCATGAGTGTGAAAACATTGAAATAATATACAAATAATTTGTATTTTAGGTTTCATTGCTTTAGTTGATAACTTAAGTCGAAACGGATATTTTTAGATTTTTTAATTTCTAGACTGTTAGTATGAATTATATAATTTATATAATTCATACTAACAGTCTAGAAATTAAAAAATCTAAAAATATCCAACGTTTCGACTTAAGTTGTTATCAAGCAATGAAACCTAAAATAACTAATAAAAGCTATTCATAAGAAAATAAAGTGTGATGGAATGCTAAACCCCCTAGAGACAATGTAATCAAGTAAAACGTTTAGCATGAATGGAGTCATTTAACCCAAGTTAAATACATAGAACGACTCCACAATTTTCGTGATATGGACCCCCTCATGAGTCCATAACATTTTGACTATGTTTTGAACATTATTAAAATGTTGGTAAATAACAGTCGATACCACGGAAACCCATTGTAAATTTGCATGTTAATTTCTCTCTTTTCACTGTCACTATAGTCTCCCCTGCGCTGACATGTTTATAGTCTCAGCATACAGTGCTCCATCGATGGAGTGTTGCTTGAGACTAATCATGCACGGTGCGAGGGAGCTAGACTGTAGACTGTCACTAACCTGACACTCTTTGTCTTCAGCATGTTCAAATGGGAGATAAAGAAATGCACGACCAGCAGGACTAAACTTCGTGTGGTCATGTGTCTTCTGTTCCAAAAACTAAAAGCATGACAAAAATATAAAGTGTCTGAAAGTGTTTGATTCTTCCCATCCTATTCACTTCAACCATTTTCCAAGGCTGAAAATCAGAATTAAGGGATAAGGGAATTGGGGGTGAATAACTTAGCCATGTCAAATCGATTCAAACAATTTAATTTGCATATGCATGAATTAAAAATGGGGGGATTTAGGGGAGGGGTACAGGGGGGTGCGCACCCCCTCCTGAGACAACAGCTTCTAATTTATATGATGATGCTATATTATTCTTCTATTTCCCATTTTTCACATTACATGTATCTTCAGGAGGGGGTGACACAAGAATAATAACAAAGATAGAAAGAGTGAGAATTGAGGGAAAGAAAGTAGGAAAAATTTTAAATACCTTTCTTGAAAGCTCTACACAGTATGGATCTCTGTCAAATGATTTTGCTGTGCCCTACATTTTTTGAAAATAATGATACATAATGAGATTACCATTAATATAATATAGTTAATGGTACAGTGCGCACATGCACTTGTTCAACATTTATATACTGAAGGTCGCATGACTAAGCCCAACTGGAATATCTGTCATACTTGGTCATGCCGGTCACTGTCAGGAAATAAGACCAAATAAGTGTCAGTATGAAGGCATGACGTCAGACATAGAAACTTACTTTATAAAGACTACGACAAAATTGATCCTGCAAGAGGATCAGAGCCAATGTAGCTTTTGGATCTTCCTCCCAATGTTTCAGCTCATCATTTCTGGCTTTCTCAACCTGATTTTGAATACATCAAGCTCATTTGTCCATGTAGAATATTTGCTGGGTAGGAGGGGGAGGGAGGGTTACATGATTCCCAGGGGGTACACTTCATATGTTGGACTATACTGCGCACTTAGCAGGCAAATTTTCCAAGCTGGTCGATCATGATCAGGTATGTGGAAAGCTAGCGGAGGTGGGGGGAGGGCTATAAAATAATATGGATATCCAGCACCTTAGGATCCAGTTTTTAGGCTCACCAACTTGGTAAATTGGTCTGGGAGTAAAATTAATGAGTTTTCCCATCAATCTAACATATATAATCTGTAAAAATTCTGAAATATGAAAACAACTATTTACTTTACTATTTATAATATATGTCAAAAAAAAAGCCAAGCTTCAAAAGCCTTCAAAATACCAGCTATTAATGATAAAAAGTCAGGTTTTTTCCAGTTTGGGACTGAATTTTTTTGGATATTTCCAGTCTCTGGTCTGATCCATGGCACATACCACACATACCCAAATCAAGTGTCCCCCCTGCCCACACCCCACATCCCCCGCCCCGCCCAGGGTGCAAAAGGGTACCTTGCATTGTTTACACATTTACACTGAAAGTAAATGAAAGGAGCACCCTTTTACGCTAAAGGTATATAATTACATAAAAGGTTTGAGATTTTGATAAAGCAGTATCCCCATAGGATATGATATAATTCATAGGTGCACTGAAATAGTAGGTAGATAGACTCTCACCAGAGGTGCAAACTTTTCACGAATTTCTTGAGCAGCTGCATCACCTCCACCAAACCATTTGGGCCTCTTTTTGGGGTCTCCTCCTCCAAACCAGTAGTCAAGAACAGCATTCCAGTCATCAGAAGACATATTGATAGCTGTAAATAATTATTATGGTGTGTACGTACAAGCTCAATGTGTAGATTGCAGGTGACAGTGCTGGTAATTTGCATAAGATTTGTCAAGGGGGAGGGGAGGGGAAAAGGAAACCCTATTTAACTAAATCTCGAAAAAAAATATTCTCCTTTTCATTTTTTAGTCTCACCAACCTGCAACGTACCCAAAGTACACTGAAGAAAGGATTCAAATAAGCTCAGTGTGTGCATGCAGAGTACTATAAAGTGGTCTATTTATTTAGTGTAATAATAACTCTGATTAAACCATAAATCCAGTACTTCTATCTCTTATAGGTAGGATCTGTTAGTGCACGATTTTGAAGAATATTTTCTTTTTGGATCAAGTTTGGGTGTGGCTGGCGGCAATTGCATGGTTTAGAAACAACACAAAATGCAAATCACAACTGAAGCGATGAGTAGGGACCGTGACCAAAACACAGCTAAACGTAGAACAAGATGAAGATGCTTTTGATCTATTTTTCAGTAAAAAATTGAAATAACAGTGTCTAACGGAAATAATTATATTCTACCAACTAAAAATGTCCATGTATTACGGAACCTTACAATCGATTTGTCGATCGATCGATATATTGAACCGGCTTTCGATATAATACGATGCCGTGGACGAACTAGTATTTCGAATTTCGAGGGCAATACACACAAATGTCCCTTATGTTATGGTTACTGCCTACCTGAGCTTGAGTCAAAGATCCAAAATCAGTACACCAACACACAATCATGCAATGCCAACAATAGAACCGGTACACAAAAAACAAATCATTTGCATATTTAAGCCATTCGACTGAAGTTTTGAGGGAGGGGAGGGAAAAGTAAGGTTTGGATTTAGCTCGATCATCTGTAAAAACATTTAAATTTCAACAACGCATTTGAATTTATTTAGAAAACTATTGCAATTGAATTCTAAATGCAAAAATTATATTTGCTATTCTTTCAAATGAGAACCGTTGAATACATTACAATGTTCACAATTACCCTCCCCTGATCAGGCTTTTTGCTTCCTTTTACGTGACACAGCATTTTGGCCCAGGTCTGCGCTGTTTGCAATCATCGAAAGCGGACATTTTGAAATTGTTATCGAAGATGCTGCGGCTTGTTCGAATAAATTTGAAAGCTTGTAAGCACTTGCAGCTCCTAAGGTTTGTGCTATATTTTAGTAGCTTTGAATCGAAATTTAGCTTGGATAAGACAAAAATCAGTCCACAAAATGTGGAACATTTTTGAGCAAAAACTTCAACCAATATTCTAATTATGATTGACAAATACGAACAATTGCATTTCTTGATACATCCATTCTCTTGATTCGCGTTTCTTCTCAGCTATTAAGCTCTCTGAGATGAGGAGAAAGACCCAACTTGATTTTAGCTTTTTGGACGCGTTTATATTTTACGAGTAATATACGATTAAGATATGATAATCTATAATCTATAATCTATTGATAATCTATAATCTATAATCTATTGATAATATATAATCTATAATCTATTGATCTTTAATATAACAATATTGATAGACCATTACAGACAAGATGTATGTCCAGTAATGATAGTGACACTTCTTGGAAAGATGTTCTTGATTACTGGTTTTCGCCTGGTGCAAAAACAAAATGGTTTGGTGGTGGGGAGAAAGTCGATAATGAAATAAAAGCAAAATTTGGACAAATGGTAATTTCTCTTTCATTATTTAATATATATTAATTATATAATTATTATATAATATATCGATCCAGGATTGCTTGGGGGAGGGGGTTGATGAGTGGGTACCCTGTGTTTATACCTGTACTTTGAAGTTTGGGCTTCCTGTGCAGCCATTTAGCAGTCCAAACAAAATGGTCAATAAATTATATGTCATCGTTGCAGGTTGAACTTGCTCATCAAGGTGGATTTGAGGACTGGGAACTAGAGCCTAAGCCATCTCTGGCATTAATTATCCTGACGGACCAGTTTAGCCGAAGCATCTTTAGAGTAAGATTTATGACTGTCTGTATAATATAATACAGGCATAAATATTGCAAGCACAACTCATTTACACTATATATGGAAAATACCCGGGGGGGGGGGACTCCGATCGTAAATAGACGGGGATGCTCATCGTACCTTTTAGGGGTCAAAATCTGCAATCTGGTACCTTTTAGGGTGTCTCAGACTTAAGTGGACTTTTAGGGACTGTTTTGGGGTAAATAAACTACCTAAAATAAGCATGAAAGGGACGATTTCGATGATCTGAATTGAATCTTCAAAGCACATCGATAACAAAGTGTTTCATTACTTTAATTCTTTATTATTGTTTTGAATTGGTACCTTTTAGGGGTAGAAATGAATTGTTGCCACTCCCACTCAGGTACCTTTTAGGGGTCATTTTCAAAATTTCCGACGAGCATCCCCGTCCTCTTATATATAGGAGTCCCCCCCCGGATATTAGAATATGAAGGCAGTCAGTTTTGTAAAGTGGGAGCCTGGTTTTGTAAAGTGGGAGCAAAGGTTCCCCTATAGCCTTCTCTGCAGGCAACTCCTTATTGTGCTTCATTTGGCAATGGTTATTGGGCTTCCTTTGTAAGGATTAATTTTCCTGCTTCCACTTCTCCTAAAAAGGAAGCCAAAGAACAGAGAAAACCCACAGTTAGGTAATGCCTGTGGAGGAAGCTATATAGTTCTACTAGAGCAGTAGAGGCCTTCTAAAATAACTTTCTTTGCCTAGGTTGCACTTAATTGCAGGTGAAAGCTGCCATTAATTAAAGCAGCCAACAAACTGGTGTTTTTTACAACTCCATAGACATAAAATTTATATATACTTTAGTACTTCAGGTCCTGCTGATTTTTATTCTAAAATTATAAGGTTTATTGATATTTACAGGGCAGTCCAAGATCCTTTGATGGAGATGAACGAGCACGAAAATTGACTAGAAAGGTGAATGGGCACTGGTTATTGCTTTTAGATAAAGTCATTTCAGAAAATGTTGTCACTGCTTGGCCTCAACCCTATGCGACTTGACCAAAAGGGAGTATGAGTAAAAGTCACGCATATCTAATTAGTCATGCCCAGGACCTGAACCACACACACCACTTGTCAGCGAAGGTCTGCACTCTAAGCTCAAGGCATGACTAATAGTCCCCTTCACAATTCCCTGCACCATCTTGAAAGGTAGCCGTGCCTTAATGAATTGAAGCGAGATGAACGGTGAGCATGCAGTGATAGATACCTTTTTTAACACCTAGGACAATTATTCATAGGTCTCTATCATTGCAAGCTCACCATTCATCTCGCTTCGATGCAAAGGCATGGCTACCTTTCAAGATGGCGCAGAGAACTGTGAAGGGGACTATTGGATAATGTATCAGTGATTTCTACCCATCATGCATTTTGGTCAAGTTGCATAGGTTTGAGACCAATCAGCAACAATGTTTTTATGACTGTATACTTTACATAAAATTGGTAAAGATAGTGGTGAATAGTAATGATTGGGGATAGGGAGGGGGAATAGGGAGGGGGTATTGGGGAAGGGGAGGGAACTGGGAAGGGGAGGGGATGGGAGGAAAAAAGCCACATGGGAGTCTTCAAAAAGTGTCTCAGACTCACAAGATGCTTGTCTCACAGTAGACTCACAAAGTCTTATCTTGCAAACCATTTGATACCCCATGTAAACTACAATAGACCAACTAACCATGGTGCTTGGTGTACTAGATAATTAATAATCATTATTACCCATAGTTTTTAGAGAGGCGGACTCATGACCACCTCAAACAATCATTTGCTGAGAGGAGTTTTATTTATATACCAATGGAGCACAGTGAAGACCCAGCAGACCAGGTTGGATAACATTCTTTAAATTGTAGTTGCATATTCTGACAGTATATCTCAATATAGATTGAAGAGGAGGATGTATAGGAGGGATCATTCAACTTGTTAGCCACCCATGACGATGGCCTTCCACTACCCCCCTCCCCCCATCCAATAATAATCGCTGTATATATACAATGGTCATGTACAAAGTGCAACTGCATAGTTTGCAAAGCACTAATGTGTATGAAGAGGAGGATGTAGGAGGGATCATTCAACCTGTTAGCCACCCATGATGATGGCCCTCCACTACCCCCCCACCCCCCTCCCCATCCAATAATAATTGCTGTATATATACATGTACAAAGTGCAACTGCATAGTTTGCAAGCACTAATGTGTACAGATTTGATTATAGTAAATCTTCATCTCTTCATCTTGAATGCTCTTTTAAATACAGGAATTGTCAGTTGCTCTAAGTGAGCAATTGGCTAAGGATGCTGTCGGCACTGATTCAGAAGAGCGAACAAAACACTTTGTGGAGTATGCAAAATTACACAAGGTAAAATGAGCTGTATCTGGATAATACTATGTGTGATATGTGTGACCTATACCTAGAGAGGACTGCCATCATTGAATTCAATGGCGATACTACTGAAGAGAATGGTTTGAAATAGCTGTTAGCTATTTTTTGGATGCTAAAACATAAGATATCTTAAGTTACCAGGGCTATGTGATTATGAAAGTGGGTGTAAATATGCCTTTGTTTTCTCCAATCAGGAAGTCATTGATAAATTTGGAAGATACCCTCAAAGAAACAAAGTCCTTGGTCGACAGAATACTGCAGCTGAGGAGGAATTTCTTCAAAATTTACCTGACCGCTACAAATGGTGAACAGCAAGTAGACATTTAATGAGGATTTTAGGTGACAGGATCTACGGGGCTGGGAACATAATAATAAATAATAGTAAATTTGTTAGCTTCTAGAGCACATTTTCCATGGCGAAATGATCATAACTATAACTAAATCATATAAATCAAACATAAATGGATTAAGAATCCCAACTGGTAAGGAGGCAAACCAGTTGGCTATATTAACATACCTTTATTTTATTTAGTGGCCTGTAGCTTGTTTTAGTAGCTCAATACAGTAAGCCTCAATCTTTCAGTCTGAACTGAAAGATTTGCATTTTTACCTCATCTAACTATGGATTGAATATGCCTACAATGAGGAGGGTTCTCGTAATTAAGTTAGCCTCGAATAGAGCATTTTAAGCAGTTCTATGCAGTTATTTTAACAATTAAGTTTTACATTATTTCAAGCCACAAATCTAAATTATTAAACCTGGCTAACCTCCTAACCAAAACTAATTAAAAGAGCTTTGACCTTATTTCCATCGTAATTAACTGGGGTAATTCTTACATGTATGTCAATAAAGATGGCATCCTTTTTAGAATGTCCCAAAACTATAATCATAAACTTAGGTCAAAAAATGCAGGGTGGATGAAATCATTAACAAAATGTCTAAAGCTGTAAGCTAGCTGTATTTATTTACTTGGTTATCAAACGCAATTCCGCAATTGAAACTCTAGCTAGAATAACGAAACTATTAACGAAACGAAAATCGTGGCATAACAATATCATCTTCATCATTATCTTTGTCATCATAATCATCATAATTATCATAATCATATTAATGCTGTCTCCAAAGTTGGGAATCCAGGCAACTGCACCCACATTAGTCAATACCCATCTTGACAAATGAGAGATAGAATGCAATGAATAAATTCTCTCTCTTGGATTTTTCTATATGTATCATTTTCTTCTATATGTATCATTTCTTCAATTGTAGATTATTCAGTGGTGCAGCGCATGCTCAATCACCTGTGCTAATGTATAACGATGATGCCACCATGTGCTAGTTCACAAATATATTCCTTTTTTCCGTGCGTCTGTACTCTAATAGATGCACAGATGACGTCAAAATGGGGAGAGAACGAAAATGTACGCCGCGAGACGATGACTGTTGTTCTCACCACATTTTGACACCACATTTTGACGTCTTCTCTGCATCTATTAGAGTACACCCCCACGGAAAAATAGAATCTATTTGTTTTATATAATATTCATAGAAGCGTCTCACCCAATCAGAGCGCGCGGAAGATTCAATGACGTCATATATGTGTGTGTGCTGTGTTAACACACGGTTCTCGACCAATCAGCGCGCGTAGTGTACCATTTTTTATAAAACATTTTTTATAAATCTTCAAACTCATGTGCTAGCTTTTAACCAAATCCTACAAACTTGAAAAAGTTAAAAGTATGTTTGGTACATGTATTGTATTCCAGTACATATAGAGTACTTAGATTTCGTATGACTTCCGTATGGATTTCAAATGATTTTATGGATACGGCACTGACACGTTTACGTTGATCTCTTTCATTTACATAGAAAACAGCTAAGAGTTTTTGTCCAAGATTGTAGATTGATTTCGTCTGGTTTCATAAGTCGGTTTGTTCGCTTCTTAGTAAGGCTTCCAGTTGAGTGACAGCCTCCTTCGTAGACGTACTCTGGGTTGTCACGCAAAGCTTAGCTTCCCAACTGTAACGTCGTTACTTGGGGAGCTAAGCGTTGCGTGACGACCCAATGGATGTCTCCGATGGAGGCTAGCTAATTAATAAAACGACCGACAAGTGCAAAAGGGCGAAATTAAAAGTATGACCTATGGAATCAGTTCTACTTATTAAATTAACGTTCCTTGGCAATAACCTTAAATGGTTTTGGTGCAAATGTCAGACCAAGCAAGCCATCCTTAAGATCAGGTGGACGACAACCTGGGGGGTTCTCAAACTTGAATCTCTGCAGCATAGTCGCCGATAGAAGGAAGAGCTCTGTCTTCGCAAGTGATTCGCCCGGGCAGATGCGTCGTCCTGCCCCAAACGATATGTAGCTCATCTTTGATGTACCAGTGAAGTGGCCTTCTGAATCTAGAAACCTGTCTGGGTTGAACTCCTCAGGATTGTCCCATTCTCTTTCATCGTGGTTGATGGCCCAGATATTAAGGAGGACAGTGGTGTCTTTAGGAATGTGGTATCCAGACAGGGTGGTGTCGCACGTGGTTTTGTGTGGAAAAACCGGAGCGATGGTTACACAACGCAGAACCTCTGTCAAGGTGGCCTCAAGGTAATGGCAGTCGTGTTTTTTCTTCAATGAGACTTTTTCGTGGCCAAATTGCTCGCTTAGTTCTGTGTAGATTCTCTCCTGAATTTGAGGATAGTTGAGCATGATTGCTACCAACCAGTGAAGTGCTGTTGTGGTTGTCTCGGATCCCGCACGGAAAAGTGCGTCACTAGAAGCCATGATGTAATCATCTGTCATGGCACCACGTGTGCTACTGTCCTCTCTTTCCTCGTCTTCTTTGGCTTGAAGAAGAGCATCTAGAAGATGACGGATCTGATTTTCTTGGAAGGTATGCTTTACTTTATAATAGCGAGTATCTCTTATCCTTGCACGTTTCTGGATTAGGTCGTGCATCAGTTTGGTTTGAGGTATGGGAAAGTGGATGAGCCATGGGAAAATGTTTAGTATGCTCAGGGGTGCTAGCAAATGTGCAACTCCATCGCTAAATTCGACGTGCTCCACGAACTCAGAATCGTGCACTTCGAGGTGCTTGGTACCAAACAAAATGGAATAGAGGACATTAACCACAGCAAGAAACAGATCCATCTTTGGATCAAATGGTTGGCTGTCATGATTTTGTAATCTTTTGGTGAGCTCTTCTGCTTCTTCCATTATTCTTCCTTCCAGATGAGGTTGATACAGTCGCATTCCAGCGTGAACTATCTTGCGACTCAAGGCCAATGCAGGGCTAAAGTCACTAAAACCAAGTCCTTTCCCTCCACGAGAGAAATAATACGTTGTGAACAGATATGGTCTTCCCGAAAACGCATCTTTCTGAGTTATCAATGCAGTGCGTGCGATTTGCATGGAGTTGATAACAACTGTTGGCTTGCCAGGGAGATATACAGTGAAAACATCTCCGTACGTTTTGGCTATTTTCGTGAGGGTCTTGAATTTGAATTTTGATGAGAAACGAATGAGACTTGGAAGGCTCCCAATGATGGGAAATCGAGGTGGACCTGGTGGAAGACCACGTGATTGCCCCACCCACTTTATAGCGTAGACAACTACTGCCAGTGTGAACAGGAGAATCGCTATTTCAGTAAACATTTTGGAGTATCTTGGATGTGTTTACTGCAAAGAATACAGTGCAGCACTGATTAGCGATAGATCGTGATGGTCGAGTAATTTCCATTAAAAATTGGCCACGTCACTGTTGCATAAAATTTAATCTTATTTAAATATAATGATATAACGATCCAATTTTACCAGTCCCTTGATACATTTTTAGATATAAACTTTTATCTTTGTATCTTAGCCAGTTAATATTTATTTTTATCTTAGTACTTTTTTTCAAGGATTGTAAAGCGCCATTGGTGTGAATAGGGCATAAATTGTAGTCATCACTTTTTGTCAATCTTGCCATGAATGTCACGTATGTCAAGCATTGTGATTTATGTATAAAATAAAGGTCAATTCAACAAAGTAAAAGCTAAAAAGTCCACATTTTCCAAATTAAATTGACCGTTACGATTACAGAGGTAAAATCTAAAGCGTTTTTTGTTGTTAAGGTGTTGCTGAATAGGAAATAGTTCTGTCTCGTTTCAAGTCTCGTTCTGTTCTCGAATCATCGTCGTCCTATATTTGGTAATAGAGGTAACTGCAAGACGGATGTGATCCTATATAAATATATTTAGGTATCTCAAATTTCGCTTTTTTTGTTAACTGATTCAGCTTTTCAGAATCTTCAAATTTGTGAAGTCGAAATGTGAAATAAGTGTGAAAAGATAAGAAAAATACTTACCAGAGGGGAGCCAATTTATCTACTGCTTCGGCCGATGTACCGTCAACGCAACGAGAAAATTTGAACTGCTGGTCAAATATTACTGTGCACGCAAACACTTGTAGCATTCACATATTATGCATATCGCTAACGTAAAAAGATTCCGTTCCAGTTTTAAATTCTTTGATGATGGGAATGTAAGATCCAATGTATCAAGATTGCACTAGACTACGTGGATTTAGAAAAGGGAACAATTTACAGTAAAATTTATGCCCCTCTTCACCGATTGAGCTACACGGGATAATACTTATGCCACATTAATTCATAAGAGAATACGCGAAGCGTAAACACGGAAAACGCTTCATCAGTCGTAACCCTTGTACGCCCCAGTGATTGCGTGGGCACAGGGAGCCCAAGCACGATATAAGAGAATAGAGGGGGGCATTGGGGGGTCTGATACACCGCAACACCGCAAAAAAATAAATGTCAACACCGCAAAAAAATTCTACGGAACACCGTCACCCCATTTTTTCAAGAGGAACGTGATAAAACATTTTTGTTGGACCTTAAAATCGCCGGCAACGCCGCAAAAAAATGTTCCCTTCACCGTACATCGTACACAAAATAACGTAAACACTGCACATCGCAAGGTTTGTGATCACCGCAACACCGCAATTTTTCAGCCTCGTTCACCGCAACACCGCACTAAAAAAAAGGCCAACACCGCAAACCCCAATGTCCCCCTCAGAATATAAGAGGTGATATTTGCATCACACTCGTGCAAAACGACTGTACATGCGTAAATTTTCCAAAATAAAATTACACAGAAAATGAAACCTAACAGCATTGTGAGTTAAAATTCTTGCTGTATTTACTATGTTTGTGAGCAAGTACAAGAAAAATTATGAGATGAACGTTACACACTTAAGGCGCTGTTATACGCTGAAATTTTTATCTGAAACTTGTCTCGATCGCCGATGCAAGACGATTTTCATAAGGGTTGTTACATGCTGAAATTTCGTCCTGAAGCTTGTTCAAGTTTCTGTTACAGGGGTATAAAGTAGTTCTACTTTTCGTGAAACCTTTTCGTGAAACCGACCCGGGGAAAGTTTCAGCTAAATGACCATGTTACACGGTGCAATGCGTTGTGAAACTTGTCTCGTAACGGCGATTGAGGCAAGTTTCAGAAGAAAGTTTCAGCGTGTAACACCCCTTATGAAAATCGTCTCGCATCGGCGATCGAGACAAGTTTCAGTTAAAAGTTTCAGCGTGTAACAGCGCCTTTATTTAGAGAACATACATTTACTTTACATTCAAACGAGACGAATATATAGAGATTGTCAAGTATTTTAGCATTTAAGTTGTGAGTAAATGACGTCATTTACTCAACCCTATTGTTCTTTTAGACTTAATATCAAAATTTCTCTTTGGTATTGAGCTTGAAATGCAGAATTTTTGGCAGAGGGTAGCTAGTCATTAGTCATCAGATAGAAATAATCCGTTTCCAATTTTCATCGATTTTCATCCAAGTCGGCCTATAACCCCAGCCTAGTCCCCAGGCTATCGTTTCAAAACGTGACGTCACAGTGACGCGCTTCGCGCTCGCCCCAGGACTTGCTCACGCTCCGCACTCGCAGATGACGCCTGGGGACTAGGCTGCTATAAACCTAGTAATGGTCTATCACTACTAGAGGTCTGCGGATCAAAAGGCTGAACTGCGTTTTGCAGTGATTTCACATGATTTTATCGAGAATTTACATCGCTCTTTATTTGACCGATTAGTAGGTTTATACTAAAATAATTAGACCTCTTGACCTCATGGAAGTAACGCAATCGCATGGTTTTGCCGCAATAAATAACTTTTGAAAATGTTTTAAGGATCTATTAATTAAATTAATATATTAATTATATTAAATATATATTTTTATTAAATAGTAGTCATTCAGAAAGCTTAAAATCCTTTTTTTGTTGTTGTTTAAATCAGCGATGCAGAATTACAAACAGATCGTTGTCATTGTGTAAATAAACAACAAAAAAATAATTTGGCAGTAACTAAAACTGTGGCAAACGCTCAAATTTACAACTGATAATCATGCAGCATGTCCCAAGTTAGAGGAATGATTCATCTTATCTCAGAGAATTCTCTATGATTATAGATTCATTCTTAAACCAACAAAACCAAATTAGGCTTTGATTCGGAAACAATGCAGGCTCAGTTTATTCGATCTACTAAACATGATTAAATTACAACTTACTTATTACTCCTACAATCAAATACAATCATATTACTATCATCAATGTTCTTACTTTGTGGCGGGTATCAATAATCTTGTAAACTTGTCAATAATCTTGAACTGTAACTGGTTTGCACGAACTTATTTTGGACATTACTTATAAAACTGGTTAGCTGTGATCGGCATGGACGGATCATGCAATACTATTAAATGGAAATAATAACATGATACTACATATCGCTATTTTTACTACTAATCAGATAGATGTCATTAATTGTCAATCAAACCACTGTTTATAATAGAGTTCAAAGTTATTACGTACTTTCCCGTGGAAACAGGCTTACCTTTAACAATCACTTGCCTCTCAGCGACTCAAGAACGCCATCTTCACCAGCAACATGTGAGACGAAAAGATATATGATCAAGTGTCAGGGGATTAACTTGATTTACTTGAGTCGAGAGTCGTCAGTACCGTCAAGTAGTTTCCTTTGCGGAATGTCGGTCAGCCCGACAGCTCTTTTTCCTTTAATATTTCCCATAAAATTCGCTGTAATATTTTTCTTATACAATTATTTTTATTTTAGTTAATGATTAATTTTTTTCGTTTTTTCACTCGTGGTCATTCGTGGTCACTCGTTGAGACTCGTGGTCATTTGTGGTCACTCGTGGTCACTCGGTGTGTACTTTTAGACACGATCTCACATGATCTACGAGGTCTAATTGTTAAATATATATCTTGCCAGCCATTTGTTTGTGTTAGATATAAACCAGTGTAAGAATTGTATTTTAGGTCTTTAATTTTCAACTTGTAAAAGTTGTGTTCACGTGATTTATGACGTCACTGAATAGGAAAATTCAAAAACTGCTAAATGCCTAAATGGTGGGGTGTTTATGTAGTCTATTGGAACAAGTGACATAAATCTGTTCCTCTTTATGTGCTGTATAAATTGGCATTGGGAATGGATGACAATTTTTATGAGGGAGATTTTGAGCAAAAGTGCTGAAAAGTGATTTTAATATCCGGTACGTGACCTATTTTAAACCATATCTTCATCCCGAGTAGACTTGTACCATGTCACTTCTTCTTATTCGCGAAGTGATTGATGGGAAGGATTTAGCGAGCTCGCGTTGCAAGCGTCTTTGCGCGCCCCAGATTCCTTTGCGGGATAGAAACAATGAGTGGCGACTGGGTACGAGTCTGCATCCCGAGCGCAATCGATCTTTTCAAGCTTTTGAAACGGACAATATTTAAAGTATTTGCTATTGGGTACCTCTAAAACTCACCACCATTACCTTAAAACACTGATTTTAGTTACATTTCATCCGACTAACTGATCACGTGTCCACTTTTAAAACCGCCAAATATTTTGAGTTAAGATACTATATTTTTTAGGTTTCTGGGCTAAAAGTAAAAATCAAACTTCAACTTCGAATTTCCCAACTGGTTTTAACATACTTGAGAGTCTAATCCCCATTTCCACGCACGTAGCCTACGTTGCTGGGGGTCTGCGGTTTTTGGGACGGAAAAAATTGATTAGAATTTCTTCCTCCGCCCCAACTAAAACCGCAGACCGCCAGCAACGCAGGCTACCACATGCGCAGGTGGTTGGATGAGCGGAATTTGGGTCCTTTGAACGGCGGGTGTTTAGCCAGCCGACCAATTCTCGGTTTTCACATGACGTCATCAAAATTTTTGATTTTATGCATCAGCGCTTTGGGTAGTCTATGTAAAAGCGCTATATAAATAAAGTTATTCTTCTTATTATTATTATTATTAAAAGGCAAGAATCGAAAATTTGAATCGCTGAAATCTGGCTCTTTATATTAGTATTTTGTATATATCATAGAAAGAAGTTTTTCCCGAAAACAGTTGGGCTGTTTCTGTTGGTTAGATTTTGAGTTATCGGTGAGCTATGGCTATCGTGCAATCACTGTCACACCGGTTCTAGAGACTTAAAACCGGCAAATTGGTAGGAAAAATCACGTATTTCGCTTGGTCCATTGAAGTAAGTTTTGTTTTATAAACATATTCATCAGGATGAGCGAATAAAATGTAGTTTTGATATGATTTCAACTCTTGTTAATTAAGCCGCCATGTTGGTGTACCACGGCTGTACACCAACATGGCGGCACATACTTTTCTTACTAAAATGTCGGCATATTTCATCGTCACATCTTTGAAACGAAAACTCATTTTAACTCAAAAAATTTGCATTATCACAGAGTTTGGGCTACACTTTTTGGTACAAGTACTTAAATTGTATTTAAAGTTCTAAAACAGCATTGGCCCGAAACCACGTGAGTGGAGAAAAAAACAAAAAAACAAAAAACAAAAGAACAAAACAAAACAAGAATACTCAGGTCTTGAAAGGTCTTTAAAGCAGATAAAACCATGATCAAAATCGTTCGAAATTAAATTTAGCTGAAAGCTTCACTGAATAATTGTTCAAAGGTCCAGTAATCACTAGTTAAAATCTTTCTCGATATTACAAACGGAAGTACTATATTTTATGAGTCTTTATGAGATTTTATGAACTTGAGAGGCGTCAGTGACGTCTTCTCAACTCAAACGTTCAGCTCCATACATTCAGTTTTTTGTATTTCAAAATCGAAATATTCAACATGATTGTTTTAAAGCCGAAAACTTGCCAGATAATAAATCCTAAGCACAAGTTATGTAAGAAAACTCCTTTACACAAAGTTTGAGTGTCAAAGAAATACAATAGTTCAAAAATCTAAATAAAAAGAAATATATGAAATGAAGCTGTGGGTGAGTGGTATGTTGAGTAGATGACCTCAGTGACACCTCTAATTAAAGTTTTCAAAATTACAAAACTCTAGCTAATATACTTCCCATTTAATTGAGAAAACAAACTAACCAGTAATTATATGGCACTTTGAGCAGTCTTTTAGAGAAATTTTAGCTAAATCAATTAATTTTGAACGATTTTGATCATATTATCATAGTCCCTCTTTACAACGTTTATCGTTGAAGTGCGACCACAGGCGCCAACGGCTGAAGAAATGTTTGGGTTACCTGTGGTCATGGTCGAATATAAAGAAATGTATGGACTTCGATAAAATTGTTCCTTATGACATATATGTTTGATTTAAGGCTCGAATACTTCTAATAAACGGTGTTCAATTAGCTTTAAGTGTTGATTTGGTTCTATTTCGATTCTAACTGACGTCAATCAAATTATTAAGAGGGGATCAAAACAGTAGAAAAGGTAGAAAAACGATTTAAGTGTTAATCCAAAAAATTTGGGTTAAAACTCGCACTGAGGTCTAGTTTTTGGCGCTTTTCGCCATTATTGCTCGTCATTGAAAAAAATCTCCTCTTAACCGATATATCATATATAAAGGACGATTTAGACTTTGTAATAGGAAAAATAACTCGTATTTATATGGAGTGAAACTTAAAGTTCTATATTTTGCTCGTAAATACTGACGAGGGGTATTTTTCGGTCGAGCGATCTGAGGAACGTCCTTGAGAATGCTCGTTTCCAGACCAAACAATGACCAGACTTTGAACGTCACGGGTCGCACTTCAACGACAACGATTGTAAGCTCTCTATTGAAATCAAAACGTCTGCTCAACGTTAGTTGAACGTACAGCTGGTGCGTTTTTGTGATCTGACCAGGTCTCACCTGAAACTTGCAGCCGTGCCCAGTTCCTCCGTCGATTTTTGATTTGTATCAGTTTTTCGTAGAGCGCTTTGTTTGCCCTCACCTTTACCAATGCAGTTAGGATTTCTACTGTTTAATAAATTGTTAATGGTTAACATTGTTATATTTCTGTTAAAAGCTTTTTATTCAGGTTTTTTTTTTCAGCATAGCCATAGACTCTATGACATGCAGTTTCAGTGATTGACTGTTATCAGACCAGCAAACGAGCTCGATGAGTGCAGCACTGAATAAAGACCAATAAAATGCATGTAATAAGGTGTTTCGAAGTAAAAGAAGACATGATGCAAAAACTGGCTCTCTGTTTTTCCGTGATGGCCTGACAGTTTCGATGATTAATGTCCCTATGACATATATTATATCTTTTTTTTATTTTTAAACTCAGTTCTTGTCAGAGAGTATATATACGTAGTAAAGATCTTTTTATCTTATTTTTTAACAATCAATATTTTCTGAGATATAAAGGTTTAAAATTTCAAAATGCAAACGTGATGACGTAAAAGGAATCACATTTTTAAATGTATATTGAAATATACAAAAAAAGGTGTCTTAAAATACCCAAAAGTTGTTTAATGAAAAATTTGGTTCTCAAATTGAAGACCTCTTTTTGTAAAAGCCATGAGAAGTCGGTAGTGTTGCCTCCTTTTACGTCATCACATTTGCATTTTGAAATTTGAAACCTTTATATCTTGGAAAGTATGGAGTGTTAGAAAATAAGATAAGAAGACTTTTACTATATTCTCAAGAGACTATAATACTAAGAGAGGGAAAACGGCTCAGTATTGATGTCTGTGCGATGTTCGTGGCGACTAAGGCTGTTTTTAGTAACTTCGCCATCGTGCGCGCGGGCGGGACCGTTTGAATTCTATTGTTTAAGAGTCTTGTGCGCGCGATGGCAAAATTACTAAAAACCTTAGTCGCCACGCACGAACATCGCACAGACATCAATACCGAGTTTTGCTCTCTTAGTATTATGGTCTCTTGATATTCTCTGACAAGAACTGAGTTTGAAAATAAAAAAAGATGGTCATAGGGACAAACACAAAGCCAAAAATAATACCATTGTCCAAAGCTTTGTGACGCCATCGTACTGCATAAATCCGGTAAAAAATCCGGTCATCAACTTCAGTACCGGTATAAAACCTATCATTTTCATAAACAGCCAGGGAAAAAGATCCGCTGCCGGTTTGATTGCTAAAAGCGCCAAAGATCCGAAATTGTTTCATGGTGCTCGTGATTATGGCCAACAACTCTACTGCCAACAACACCGGTACCATGCAGTGTCTCGCACCAGAATTCAAGTTTTTCGGCCTGCATATTTCAGATTCAATTGCACCGGCTCAAGTCTTCTTTGGTGTCATCAACGGCATCATTTCTCCACCAACAATCGTCATTAATTTGTTGGTGATATGGACGGTGTTGGAAGATGAAAATCTTCGATCAGTCAGCTACAATATATCTCTTGTCGTTTTGGCTCTGACAGATCTGTTTGTGGGCATAGTGGTCCAACCAGTATGCGCTGTCTTGAATGACTGTCTACATGCAGATTGCTCGTCAGCATGTGAAATCACAACCAGTTATATTTGGGCAACTTTGGTTTGTTGTTCCTTATCACTTTACAGTTTGATGATAGCAAGCATTGAAAGATATCTGGCCATTGAACATCCAAACTTCTACTTGGCGAATTTCACGACCAAAAAGATGTTGATTGTAACAGCACTGCTTTGGGTGTCTTTTCCAACAGTTACAACACTTGCGAGGACGATATTTGCTGAAGAAAATTGGATCGATGGAAGAATACGAATCACCGTAACAGTTTGTTGCTGTGTTGCCGTCATCTTGTTGTGCACAATTAAAGTCCATATCACTGCCTATCGCCAGCGAAAAACTATCGCTCAACAGCGAGCAGCGGTGGAAGAACAACAGAAAGAAAAACACGGCCAACTCCAGCAGGAATACAAGAATACATTCACTGTGGGGATGTTGATTCTTGCATCCATTCTCTGCTACTTTCCATTGGTCGTAACGTTGATCACAAACGCTGTTAAAGAGTTTACAAATGAAATGAGATACATTTCGTTTCATATTTGTGTATTGTTTGTCCATCTGCAATCTCTTGTTAATCCTCTCATCATTTCGCTTCGTTTGTCATACATCCATGAGGGTGTGAAAAAGAAACTGTTTTGTTGTAAATAAGTTTTGCTGAACAGTTATGAACAAATAAACTTGATCTAGGTACTATAGTTGTTCTTGGCGCTAAACATGAATAAATATACAAATAGATGTTTTAATTGACACTCCCCTGAAGGGGCTTTTCAGTGCATGACAATCACTCCACACTCACTACCACTACATTCGATATTCTCAAAACACAACACTCAACTTACATGCCGTTTGCTACTATTCTATGCCGGAATCAGTCACTTATCTTATTTAGTAACATTCGATCGGTTTTATTTATATTTGTACTTTGATTTCGCCCACTGTCATCATTGCCTTACATAATGTTAAGAAAAACGTTTTTCCAAGAATGAGGGGATCTAATTCCATAAGCCTAGGGGTTTCTCTTAGATCTCCTCGCCATTTCTATTTTTGTGTGTGTTTTCTTGCCTTAATGGTTTTTTTTTCTGTGATTTTTTGCCATACTCTGTCTTTGTCAAAAACTTAATTTTATTTTTATTTTGTAGATAATACAACTATTTATTTCAATGTGTAAATTTATGTGTAAATGGCAAATAAAAAATGTCAAATGTGAAATGTTGATTTTTGCTGTGAGGAAAAAACGGAGAACCTGGAGAAAAAAACTCGTGGCAAGAGAGAGAACAGCACATTAAACAAACTATTTAGTAATGTAAACCCGGACCACAGCGGTGAAAGGCGCGGCGAGGGCGCGAGCGGTAAACCGGTACACACGTACAAAACAAAACGATCTTAACGCAATTTTCGCTTCGGAAATTGACACATTGTGTTTTCATCTATTCCACAAATTCAGTCTAAAAAAAGTACGCTTTTTTACAATACACTGTTGTTGTTTTTTACTGCATGTTTTTTTAGCTTTTCCAGTGCGAAAAAAAGTCCTGTCTACGGAAACCTGCTCGGCTCTGACGGATGTCTCCTTTCAATAGCATTTTCCATGCTATTTTGATTGCGTATAATTTTTTAGCTGTTCTGTCAACACAGCACTTTATCTGACAGTTATGAGTACGTGATTAGAGTCATTAGTTTAGACCTCAGTTGATTTAGCATGTTTCAGAGCTGTCTTGCTAGAAAAAAGAACCTATAGAACTGATCAAATCGGTTTCCGTCTAAGGCTGTCGTGATTTTTGATCGTGACACAATAGTGTCAATAGTCGTTCGATCCTGTAGCAGGCTTTAAAGTAAGTGGCTATATTTTTTCAAGAATTAAGAGAAATGTAGTTATATATTCATTACCGGATTACTGGTTCATAGCTGCAGGCAAGGTAACCTATATTTCAAAAATTACTTTACATTTCAGGCAAAGGTCTGATGGAAAACCGCGAAGTCGAGTTCGTGTTGCAGGAAAAAAAATTGTATTCAAAATTATATTTTACCAATGATGTTAGTATAGTATTTGATTGAAGAAAGAAATGTTTACAATGTAATAGCTAAAAATGAAGTATTTCCCTAATTCTTCAGTCAACCCTATATTATTATTTTATATTATTAGTTTTGAATTTCCACATTTTATTACTATTTAAATTAGCATGAAAATGGCTTCCGTGACATTGAAGGGGCTTCCTTAAGCCGAAGCAATTGAATGGCTTTTTTCAGCCGAGAGTCTTTTGCTTTGTGTCAGTTTATTCTTTAACTATAACAAAATCCCTCACAATTTTGTCACTTTTTTATTTAATGCTACATCTTTTTATCATTTAAATTTGTAACTTGTCAGTTGGCAAGAAATGATGTTTTTTTCTCATAAGAATTCAAAACGCAGTTCGTTCTCGATCTTTAGTTGCCGTGACGTGTTTCATGATGCTGACATACAACCCCACAGTGGAAAGGCTTTGTTTTTTCAGACCCAAAAAAATAAAATGTCTTTTAGGCCATTTCCATTAGCAAACATCTGTTTAAGAGCTGAGTTTATTCAACATTCTAATTTCAAGTGACACAAAATGAAGTTTAATAGACTAACATTGACCTCACAGGAAGCCCTGTAAACTCCGCTTAACTACAAAGTGATTTGAAAGGCATTTTTCAATAAGCTTGTCAAATTAGAGTCAATGGATTGGGATTTTGGTCTTTATACAGTTTATCAAGGCAAAAAACTAAGATCTAGGTCTTTTTTTGCTAAAGACATTTAAATGGTTTCAAACATTAAATAAAATAGTACTGACAGCATGCCTCGGTAATTGGATAAGTTTCATAGTAGACTGCTGAATTTTCTTGATGAACACTTGTTTTCAAATCATATCGACTTACGCTTGTTTAGTTTCATAGTCAAGAAACAGAATTAAAAAATAGTTGCAACGCTTTTATAAAACATGCTCAAAAACCTAGGAGAATAATTATTGTTTTAACAGCGACGTAGCTTATCCGGCGCACTTAACTATAAACGTACGATAAGAAAGAAATCCCCTTTCGGCGATAAACGGCTTAATTTTCGCAGCTCACTTGGAGCGAGTAAGTCAAGTAAAGGTTAATTCCTTACTTACGTCTAACTTTGTTGCGCACGTGCAATGTAGATTCAAACCATTTCTGCGTACAACACAGCCTCTTCGTCAAAACGTACAGTCATTATCATTAATTGTCGAAACCGCTCAAATCAGCCATTATCATTGTTTTTGATGTAACAGAGAGAGACTGAAACCTATAGCTAGACTATTTAGCTACAAACTAATTCAAAATGGCGTCGAAATCTAGAAAACGCTGCGTAATCCATTCCTCCCCTTCTTCCCAGTCCCTCCTCTCCTCCCCTCCTCTCCCCTCTCGAGGGTCAGGTTAACTTATACGTCTATAGTTTTGTTGCGCACGTGCAGTTATTTTGACTTTGGTTTAACTTTGTTATCACGCTGTAATTACGTATTAATCCTGTGATTACTAAGTATTATATTTTGTAATCATTCCATGACTAATTTTGCCTACCACCGTCTAATCCTATAAAATATAATTATTACTCGGGCTGAAAGATTCTATAACTAAAGTAATTACTCGGGCTGCCTTTTGGATGTGGTCTCAAAATCTTAAGATAAATGAGACTGAAATGCAGGGAGATACGACTCCACCATAAGTACAGCTAATTATCTCCTAATCAGACCACCTCTCATAAGCGACCACCTCCCTTAAGCGACCACTTTTTGCGTGCACCAACGGGTGGTCGTTGACTGTCTTATAAATCGTCATGCCAGCTTTGCAAGCACTGGTCGAGTGGTTCCAAACATTATGTTTCTCTGCATATCATTGCGCATCTTCATACATTTTTACTGCCCTTTCAGCTGTGAAAGAAAATGAAGAGAAAGGATGCAAGTCCAAATCGCAGACGTAAAGTCAGCGTAATTCAGTCAAGTTTAAAACCAATTCGAATCATCATTCTTGGTAGTATTGGTGTAGGAAAGTCAGCATTGACTGTTCGTCTTCTAACTCGGCGATTTATTGGAGAATACGACACTTCTCTTGGTAAGCCGTTCATTTCTTGACAAACACTGTCAAAGAAAACAATCTTGACTTATTTCCTAAAGAAATAGAAAAAAACGCGCGCGCGTGCTGCGTGCAGACTGAAAGCACGCGGGGATGGATCAGAGAAGAGGAAGAGTGTTCAGAGCAGAATGAAGTGTAGCCTTCTCAACGCTTCTCGAATGTTCGTATCATTCGCCACTGTGCGCGCTCTAAATTTGCACACAGCACAGGCTAGGGCCGGGGTGAGTTTTTATTTCTTTTAATAAATACCGTCGCTATTTTAAGGCAAGTTTCTACTTTGTTCATGACAAAAAGTTTGAAATAAAAAGTGCGCGTGTGTGCCGATGTGCTGTCACGTATCACATAGAACGCGCCACAAATCGTCCTTTTGTGAATCAGAGCGCGCTTTATATCAAAGTTATTTTATAAAGCCCATTGGCGTAATATTTGTCGTCTACACGGCAGATGTACTAGTAGTACTATACCTGGATTTACACGACAATCGTTCATGGGACGGCACTAAACCTGAGCACCGTGCGACCCGATTAGTTTTGACACGTCCATGTCTGTTTACACGACGACAGATTGAGCAGTTTTTTTCTACCGACGCCCCTGAAAGTTGTTACGGCAACTTGTACCTTGAACGGTGCTATTTTATTCGAAAATAATATGCAAAAACACCATCTTGAAATCACGAACCTAATTACTGATGTTTTTCATTATCTGAAACAAAAGAGCGCCTTTTTAGTAAAATACGTGAAATACGCCTTTTTAGGGAAATACGTCTGCTGTGAAATATAAGCGACGATTTTTTTGGAAAAACGTAATTCGCTGAGAAAATGGGTCGACAAATTACTGGCACGCAGCGGGCCAGGACTGCCCTAAAACGTGGTGTCGTCCCGCCTGAAAATTAAACAGATCCGCGCGTGCGTGCCATCAATTTTAATTTACGAGTGCCAAATATTTTTCTGCTTGTACATGATGATAATTAAGATAGCCGTGCCAGAAGTACCGAGCATAATAGGTCATAATAGGTGGTTCTGGAAATCCAGCTTATGTGATTAGACTCGCTTATCACCAGAGAAGATATCTAATCGGGAAAATCTCAACTAGCAGATAGTAGTCTGCATTGAATGGAGGATATCAGACATAACCTTTGCGATCAATTAATTAACCTTCATACGTAAATGCATGATAGCTGGGTTTCATCCATTCCTTCGGGAATCAAAAGACAATGAAGCGGTAGCCATGTTGGATGAATGAATAACAGACGCTAATGAGAAATCATTTTGTTGAAGTTCATCCAAGATGGCTGCCGTGACGTCACATGCAACCCAGCAATATTAAAGGCGTTTTTAACCACAATGCATTTTTCTGCAAATCGTTTCGCAAATTAATCTCTTTGCGAAACAAGTTGCAGGAACCATTGCAGCGTGTAACATACTCTGCTTCGTTCACAGTCATTGCGAGAAAACGTTTGCAGCCACGTTGTTTGGCGTTTCGACGTTTGACACCCGTTAATCAGTGATTTCAAAATCAAAAAATGTTGTCGGGCGAGAGGCGACTAGACCGCAAAGGAGTATGGGTAGTTGAAAGAAATTACTCTCTTTTTGGCTTTGTTCTTTATTTTAAGCATCAATGAACAAAGGATGAATAAAGGACTTAATTGCATAAGCTAAACACTGGTTGAGAATTTTCGTGCTGATATTTATGTGATTTCATAGCTTTTAGTAATTCCTATCCATACTCCATTTCGGGTGATTCGTGTAGACTTGAGTCTATTTGCCGACAACGTTAATTGAAATAGGTGTACATCACTTTGGCAAGACATGCGCGCCACGATATCATTAGGCAAAAAGATCTAGGCTGTTTTGTTCTGTCAATACAGCTGATTCAATTAACGTTGTCGTTGAAAAAAAGCCTAAAGCCTAAAGCTTTGAGAGCGGAATCATGAAAACATTTTATCACCGTGACATTATTACAATAAGAAAATCACTGTGGAATGTTAGCAAATCGTCTACAACTTGGACATATATATCAGCGAAGTTTGTTAGTAAACAAAAGATAGTTGAAAGGTTTTAGCCTTTAGGCTTTTTTCAGCGACAACGTTAATTGAAATAGCTACATCCATAAATCATAAATACAATATTGTTTTATTGAAAGCAATTGTTTCCCATCAGAATCCACATACCGTCATCAATTGGAGATTGACAACGAGTGCGTCTTGATCGAACTTACTGACACCGCTGGAGAGGTTAGTTTGATTGGAACATAAAAGAGACTCCACCTCGAACTGGCCCCCGACTGAAAGAGTAAAAAAAATCGTGGGCGTTCAAAATAATAACCGAAAGAAAGCAAGGGATGCTTAAGTGGTTAGAACGCGGCCTTCTGAGCCATAGGTCCCGAGTTCGATCCCCAGTGACTTCGCCCACTTGTTTCTTTTTAGCCTGCAAAACAGACGTTCCAAGCTCTAGCGCGAGGGGAATGGGGAGAGAAAGAGGAGAAGGTTTTCTCTCCCCATTCTTCTCGCGTCTCCTCGCGCCACAGCTTTTTAAACAATTTCTTAAAATAATTTCTTTGGAACGCCTGCTTTGTAGGCTAGTTTCTTTTAGTTTTGACTTTAAATCTCCATAAAACGAAGCAGTAACGAAGAAAGGGGTAAGGTGCGCTTAGATTGGTGCGGTTTCCCGAAGTAAAGTAAGAACCTTCACTTTTTTAAACAGTTTTAATGTTCTGAAAAAATTACCTAATGGAATTGAATGGGTTTGAGTTCCAGAGCCTCAGTTTTGCGTCTCCAACACAGGAACCCCATCTATCCGGGTGCAATTTCTTTCGCGATGGGAGCAGAAATGGAAGCAGCATTCGCCGATTCCATGATACTTTTCAGTCGTGAAAAAAGACACTGATCAGTGCATTGCTGAATTTGCACATGAGAAAATGTCCGTTTTCTTTTGTCTGTGTATGCTGCTTATAGACGACTTTGAAAATGGCGGCCCATTGTTCACGAGAACGAGGCCAGAAAGGCCTCAAAATTATGGCCGCATCAAATGAGTCTAAGTATATTCTGTAAAATGCACAGAAAATAGTTATTTCAAAAGAAAGAGGAACACATAATCTTTGTTTGAAGTTTCGCCACACTTAATTTTCTAGTAACAAGGTCTTTGTGGCCTCGTTCTCATGTACTAGGCGGCCGCCATTTTTGAAAGTCATCTAATATTCGCTTCTGCTTTCATCCTTCGTGAAAATTAGGCTTAAATATTGTTCTATTTCAGAACTCTGCTTCGAAGCTCAACCAGTGTTTGAACAAAGTGGACATTATATTACTACTTTACTCAATAACCGATCGAAGAAGTTTCGAGGAAGCTACAAGGATAGGCAACTATGTGAAAGAACATCAGAGCTCCGAAACAATCATCACGACACTTATCGGCACGAAAAGAGATTTAGAACACTTTCGAGAGGTTGAAGAAAGCGAAGGAAGACAATTTGCACAGGAATTGGACTCGGGATTTTACGAACTCTCGATATCAGAGCGCGATGGTTATCAGGAAGTTTCTGATGTCATCAAAGGTTCTGTACAACAGTTCTTGAAGAGAGACAGGAAAGATCGGAATCAAAAGAATAATAATTCGCTGGTGAAAATGAAGGAAGGTTTGATTAGAAAAACTGGTTCGTTTAGTAGAAGAAAATCGGTTTCATAAAATCAAAAAACGGTACCAAATAAACAGTGCAAAATAATGTGAGATTCTGTATTATTTAGTAGTACTTTCAGTATTTTTCTAGTACGGTTTCATGCTTGGGTTTGACAGTTGGAGAGCTAGAGTGAACTCAACTTCGCTTTCATAAAAACTAAACAATGTCATCTATCTTTTTGACACGACTCAATGAATGAAAGAGAATTAAAACAGAAAATTTCAATTATTCACCATACAAATTTCTTTATTTAAAAAGATTTGTTTTCTGTTAACTTTGCCATTGGTTAATTTGTGATGGTGAGCATTCGCGTGATCGTTATTTTTATCAGTTGGAGAAAAAATACAGAAAAAGTCAGGCATATCTGAATCTTTTGATTCTGATATCTAAACTTCTTCAGGATTTGACTAGTACTATTTCCTTGACCTCTTCTATCTTTTTTCACGCGGGGGAATTCAAGTTTTACGGAATTGAAATCAGTAACCGAAAGGCCTGGGCACGAGTAATTGGCACCTATTACACCTTCTATTCTCTATCAAAATGTGCACTTTTGAGAAACTCTTGAAGTATAATCCGTTTTTTCTCACGAAATGTAACAATTTGCTATGACGTCATAATGACCACAATGGTGACTATTTGCATGACAAAATAAAACGCTACATGTAGTAAACCACCTCCGAAAATTTCGTCCCAATTGATGAAATCTGTTTAAGATATGAAGATTAGAGTAAAAACGTGAAATTAACCCCGGACATTTTGGGGTCGTTTGTGCACACCGTGCGCGGACAAAGCAGCTCACGCGCGTTATCGGTTTTAAGAGGCTAGATCGGTAGCAGATCTCTCACAAAAATTCATCCATTTTCAAGAAATAGAAAGGCTTCAACTCTTAGTGAATTAATGCTTTTTTATGAGATTTTTTTACTTGAAAATTCGTACATGCATTGCTTTGTATCAATTCAAAGACCACAGGAAAACCAAACTTTTAAGTTCTGGAAACCCTATAGTTCACATCAATTTTAATTTGTATCACATTTCAAGGCTAAAGTTTCGTTCTAGTAGCCAAGTTATTCAAAGACGTACGATTAGCGCGTAACCCTCCTTAATTATAATTTCATTTCCAGAAGCTTTCACATGTTGAAGAGCTTTTTTGAATTCTTAACTTTTAATTAAGCAGAGTTAAAGTGAAATATTGCTGCTGGTTGCCCCCCTCGATCGACGTCCCAGCCGAAAGAGTTTTGTAATGGAACAAATAACCCATAGGAATAAATCAAAGAAAGATTTTTTGATATAAACAAATTTTTTGTTGGAGCAGATCGAATTTCAGAAGAGAGATAGAATTACACATCCTTACACCTCTGAAAAAGAAAAAAGTCTGTCTTAGGCGGAATGTGTTGCATTTCAATATCATCATTGTCTTAATTTACACTTATTAGCATTTGCGTCCAAGGACTGTATAAATAAATTCCGTAAATATGATGGACAGTAAAAATGTAAAATGTCATACATTAATAAACAAAGTCTTTAGTATCGTCTTTCTTGTAGGTTATCCCAACTAACTGTTACTTGAAAAATATCAGCAGATCTCACTTCATGCGCCTGAAAGGTTATGACGCGCGCAGCTCTCTTCTGGAGCTTTTGAAGACGCTTTTGAAGACTCTTGTTTAGATTATTCCATACAAGGTCATAACAGTCAAACGGCGCTGAATTAATGCTTTATTCATTGTAATAAGGATAGCAACTGGAGAGAGAGAGAGAGAGAGAGAGAGAGAGAGAGAGAGAGAGAGAGAGAGAGAGAGAGAGAGAGAGAGAGAAAGAGAGATACAACTTATTGTTTAATTATTAATATTGTTTTCAAGTAAAAGAAAGAGAGTTTTTTATCAGTACTCTTTTAATTATATTTTAAAAGCTTTGGATACAATGCATGCTCTGTGGGGAATGACTTTTAAAAGTAAACCAAACTAATGATCGAACCTTTCAGTCAGACAACGAACACAGAGCGGCAGTTAAGCAGAATGGACAATATAGTAGCTTTAGGTTGCTGGATTTTGATGTTTTTATCCGTTCCAATCCATGGTCTAGTTCAAGAGACTATCCACATCGATGCAGCCAACGCCTCGACACTTCCGAGAGATACAGGGCAAGGATTTTTGAACTTTAAGACACAGAAGAATATGTATTTGAACGTCGCACCCATCAAAGTCCTTGAAGTCAAGACAGAAAAAGTTTGCTTGTTACGATGTGTCGCTGAGCTCCAGTGCGTGTCTTTCAACTTTGCCAAGTTTTCCAGTTCCAGTGGACATTATCAATGCGAACTGCTGGCAACGGATATGTTCAGGAACTCAAACAATTTGACGAACAACTCGAACTACCATCACTTTGCTTTAAAGGTGAGATGTGACTTATAAGAATGGGCGTTGCCAATACTGAAATAAATATGTTAGCTTCCTTCTCTTATCATTTTTGATTTCTTGCACGAAAAGACCGAATGTGTGAAGAAGCCTTGCAAGAACAAAGGAGTTTGTATTCCAAACTACAGCAGCGAAACCTACACCTGCGAATGTGTATCGGGGTTCCAAGGAAAACATTGTGAAAACGGTGAGTCTGGAATAAGACTGAAATAGATTAATCTAAGTTAAAATTTGTGTTGACTATTCAAGGTGTACTCGAGCCACGCACTGGGGATCCTGCGAAGCTCGAGACGTTAACATGGAGATTTTCATGTTTTAACCAAGGAGATGAACAGTTTAAACAATATCAGAATTCACCACATTCCATATCATTACCCCCCCCCCCCCCTCTCACACACACACATCACTCCCAGTTCTTGTCAACAATTTGTACATCAGGTACAAAAACAAACAAACAAACAAACAAAAAAGCACGTGACAACGAAAGTATAAATTATCACCTAAATGTTCCACACGTGTATAAAACCTTGCTGTAGTAATTTGCATGGCAAGAAGCTGATGCTGGTCACAGCAATGGCCGAAACGTCCGCAGGTACGTAACAAATTATGTTCTTTAATCGGACAACTCCAATCCAATAATGCTCACTGGTTAGTCTGCACTGCAGCCACCGGAGCAACTGAAGTAGAGTTAATTTCTCACACGAGTCTATCTGTGTTTTAGATATCGACGAGTGTGCTACAAACGCACACAACTGCGATGAGAATGCAGAATGTACCAATACTCCAGGGTCGTTTAACTGTACTTGTAGACCTGGCATGAGAGGAAATGGAATCTTCTGTACAACAGGTAATATAATCAGATAGGTTTTAGGATGCACAAACGAACGAACAGTGGAAGGGAGAGAAGAAGAAAGAATTAAAAGAATTATGGAACGACAAATCAAACGCTGGAGGGAAATGCAATAGATTTGAATTTGGTGAGTGAACGGAGGTATATAGGGGGAAGAAGGAAGGAAGGAAAGAGGCCGAGAAAGCGAACGACCGGAGGCAGATCATGGACGAACGAATGACTTAACAAACGAAAAAGTATCAGAATATCTAGTTGAAAGGGAACTGAATGCACCAAAAGCAAGGGAATTGCCCGGTAGTGAACTGTTGTCATATAAGGTTGAAGAAAGAAACAGAAAAGAAGAAAAAATTACATATATTGAAGAAAACTAATTTATCACTGTCTTTTCATTTCACAGGAGGCCTTGAAAATTCTACCATCCTTCAAAATTACGGCAATGTCAGCTATGTACAGACATTGTCTAGTTACCTCAACCCTGTATTACAGAATCAAAGTACAAGTCAATGGATAAGATGTTGGCACGCTGCAGTAGATGGTTGGGACGTACCGACGACATTCCATCCTCAGTGTGACAACAAAGGACCAACTGTAACCATAGTTCGTGTTGGACAACATATTTTTGGTGGCTATACTGATAGATCATGGTGGCCAACAGGTAGAGCAATATACTCTAATACTGTAATAATCTACAAGTGTTATTCATCTCAAATCATAACTTTCATGATCAGCGCGAGGAGGGGGGGGGGGAGAAAGCGGGGCCGGGTAGTAAGGGAGCGACCCTACCCCTATACGTCGTCTACACAAATCCATTCAGGATACATTTGAAGATCATGTCTTCCTCACTATTTTCCCAAAATTTGCCTTTCTTGGCCTTCCCCTTAAGGTTAGAGAAAGAGGAAAGAGAAAATCGGGGAGAGCGGAAAATACAGAAAGATTTACTGTTCTTACCATTTTTCCCTCTGTTTTATTTTCAGTTGACACCTGGTTTAGCTCCAGTACAGCATTCTTGTTCTCCTTGCACAATATCAATGGATATCAACCAATCAAACTCAGCCTGCGAAATCCCCCAAGTCAGTATGCCATGCATTCAAGGAATGTTCTCGGACCGACATTCGGTAATGGCTATGATTTAAAAATCTGCAGCCTTGCATCAACCAGCAAGTGTTCCTACACGAAACCTATATCATACAATGCCCCTCCAGGATGTCAATATAATAAGTTTTGTAACTATTTTGCTGATAATAATGCATATCTATTCCTTGTAGACGATGTTGAGGTATTTTACGAAACATTTCAAAACCAGCAATAATGCATGATTTCAGTAAAAGTTGCCACTGAAATTCCACAAGAATTTGCATACAAATACACCATGAATACCATTTTGTTAAGGTGGAGGCGAGGATGATAAAAAGTAGAATTAAGAGTTTATCACCGTTTTCGTTACGCTCCTGACAGAATCAAGCTCGTGGGGCGAGTTTGGCGATTCTCTTTCGTCAACCAAACACACTAGTCGAGGTTATAAATTACTACTTAGCTAGTCCTAGTCCCCCACATAGGGGCGGCATTTAATAGAAGGAGGCACTTAAAAAAAGGAAATACGGTAAACAATCACTCCAAGGAAATGTGTAGATTGTCTTTTTTTTTGAAAATATTTCAGAATGCATTAAAAAAGCATGACACAGTACTATCTAAATTAGTGCAAATAGCACCAAATAACCTTATACTAAGATTTCGTCTATTACTGTACTCTAAATTGCCTTAAAATCTGTCTTGGTCAAAAAAGCTGGATAGAATGACTATGATGGAATAACAATCACCTTATTATTCATTATTTATGACTGTTTACTATTTTATTATGTATGACGCACGTGCTTTGTAGAAAGGAAAAAGTCATTTTGCAATTCTAAAGCTCTTTTCTTGTGCCAGGGGCAGGTGTGCTCTTGGGGGGGGGGGGGGAGATACTGAAAGTAATTACGAAAATCGGAACTTACCTTGTCAAAGCCCCCTCCGGCCCTTGAGGCACCAGCTATACGTAGACCATGTGTTAATCACGTGTTAGTCATCTTCATTAAAAAAATTACAGACAACCTATTTGAGATTACTGTATGATTTTCTATTGTAACTTGGTTGATGTTAATATACAGTTATCATACAGTTTGGGTGCTAGTCGTAAAGCTTTGTAAATTTTAAAAAGACACCAAATAAAATGAATAAATAAAATGTCAGCATTAGTTCTTGTCTCGTCCCCAGAACTAACGAACACTGATAATATAGGTGATATGTTAGTGCCAGGAAGTGGTTAGTGAGGGTCTCAGTCTGTGGCATGGTTGGTAAGGTGTCAGGAAGTGATTGGTAAGGTGTCAGCAAGTGGTTGGTAAGGTGTCAGTAAGTGGTTGGTAAGTTGTCAGCAAGTGGTTGGTAAGGTGTCAGGAAGGGGTTGGTAAGATGGTTGATAAGGTGTCAGTAAGTGGTCGGTAAGGTATCAGTAGGTGGTTGGTAAGGTGTCAGCAAGTGGTTGGTAAGGTGTCAGCAAGTGATTGGTAAGATGTCAGTAAGTGGTTAGTAAGCTGTCAGTAAGTGGTTGGTAAGGTGTCAGTAAGTGGTTGGTAAGGTGTTAGTAAGTGGTTGGTAAGGTATCAGTAAGTGGTCGGTAAGGTGTCAGTAAGTGGTCGGCTAGGTGTCAATAAGTGATTGGTAAGGTGTAAGTAAGTAGTTAGTTGTTTGAGACCAAAGCTGATTCATCCTGGGTCCAGTTGTTCGATTTTAACACACTATTTACGCTACTCGTCAGAAGATTTTCAAATCATTTAAACTACCCTGTGAGCAGAGGGGCTCTTTAAAACTCTCTCTACTTATACCCTGCATGGTAGTCCAGATCTCAAAACATCAGAAAGCGCAATCTTCCTATGATGTGCAAGTTATCATCGACCAATCGTCGATCAAATCCTACTAGCCCTACCCCCGAAAGGTTAATCGATTTTGGAAATTGTTTTTTTTCTCTAATATAATATTACATTGTGAATTTACTTTTTTCTATGTCCGGCCGGCAAGCGAAAAGCGCGAACATGAAAAACAATAATTAACAACAATTAATTCTATGATTGCTTTGGTATAATTTTTTAGACGACTGATTCTTCAGTCTTGTTTGGGATTTTTGCTCTTTGAAGTTATTGTATTGACAAGCCCTTCGTGAGCTTTCACATGAAGTGTCCTGGAACAACTTTGTCAATCAAAAACTGTATTTTTCTTTATTACAACTGTTTTTTTTGGTAGAATCACAAGTCTTAGGTTGTGATTCAAAGATTTTTTGTCGAATCAGCCAGCCCAGTGTGTTGCGTTTTGCGTGCATGAAAACGCTGAGAGAATGGCCTGGGCACTAATGAGCATGCGCAAGTCTTTGTTTATCCTGCTAAAATCCAGTGTTTTTGAAAAGAAACCTTTTATGACTGTCCCCATTGAAATGGAAGAGCCGAGGAGCGTTTTTGAAAAGCGTTAATTTTCCAAAACAAGCGTTTTCGGTGAAAACGACCAGTGTTTTCGTGCGGGCGGGACGGTAAACGCTCAAAAATATGCGTTTACAAAAATAAACATTTTCGTGTGGACGGAGCCTGAAAAGCCATCACTCCGGGGGCATGAATAAAGATACAGTCAGTCATGAACGACGTGGTTCGCTAGTTTGCATATAAACACTCACAAATCTTTGTCGCAGTTATCCTTCTTAAATCCAGTGTTTTCAAAAAGAAGTGTTAACGACTGTTCACTTGCAAAACAATATATGAGCGTTTTCGAAAATAGTTGCTTTAAAACCGAAAAGAAAACGTCTTCAGTGAACACGCATCAGGGCTTTCTTGCGGACGGGATATGTAAACATTCAAAAAATTAGCGGTTTACAAAAATAAAAATTTACGTGTGTTCGGAGCCTAATATGCTATCACTCCGGGGGCATGAATAAAGATCAGTGCAGACAGTCAAGGACGATGTGGTTCGCTTGTTTGCATATTGAATTGAATTTTATCATTACAACGTATATTCAAAAGTAAACCTCAACATCGACTCAACATCACACTTCGATAATTGCTACGTTGCTCACTTTATTTACAGTGAAAGAAATTTTTTGTACTATAATTACTCAGAACCTTGATTTTCAAAGTAAACTAATAGTATTGTTTTATTGTTTCAATAAAAATAAAGTTTCCGGAATGATATTGAAATCAAACAATAGACAATATGTTACAGTGGTCGCTGAAACCAATATTTTGGTAATACGTCGTCATGCAGTATTCCAGTTAGACTGGTTTTCATAACTGGCTCGTGAAATACACAGTTTAGCTTATTTAGTCTAATCCTTCTGATTCCTAATGTATTTATCTGACTATGACAAATGACTCTAACTAGCTATATATGTAGCTAGTACACTTTGTTTCAGGGGTTAATGAAAGCCACTCTAATAGACAATGTCACAGAATAATAATGTTTCATGCAGAAACATTACTACTTGAAATTCACCGTATCACTCTTTTTTAGCTTTTCTACCACTCTGAGAAGTCCATGGAAGTATTATTTATGAACAATACGATAGATATATTTTATATTGAGAGAGATTGTTCCACTTTTCTAAATCATCTAGCGAATTTATCGAATATATACGGACATGAGTTATGTGAAACAAATGAAATTCAAACATTTTCTCTCAGTCATATAATATACATGCATCAGAGCTGTCCTCTTCAATAATTATAATAAAGTAACTCGTACTAAAACTGGCATGTCTTTTCGAGTGCTACTTCGAAAATGCTGTAACGCTGAAGCACCTATAGATATGGGATTTATGGCGAGTTTCGAAAAGGCATAACTCTTTTGAAATAGAAGAAGCGGAAGAAGCGCGCAAAGCAGGGCAAAGCTTTTGCGAAGTTTACATCCTTCTAAAACTTTAAACTTTGTTTCTAGCACTAGTAAGACCATGGTACTGATATGATCAAAATCTCAACACTGAAAAACCTTGCAATTGAAAGGCTTATTAAATCTATGTATGATTATTATATTGTCAGCTTGTTTGTGACAAGCAGCTACATCGAGCAGCTACTTGACTAATTAGTTAACAACGGTCCACATCATAATCGATCCTCGAATTTCCCCAAGTTGATAGATATCTTTACTTTATTCTAATGTAATAATGGCTCCAGTGAAGCGGGTGAAGGAACGACGGTTCTCTCGTTAAAACTCAAAAAATGGCTAGTCAGTATTGACAAGATAGCTCGTTCTAGAGACTCATCATCGTTTCTAGCTGGAGTAATGACAACCATTACGTTCTGGGGTCAGCGATAAATCCATGTCTTTTTTGAGCATCTTTACTGAGGAATGGTAGCGTCTCAGGACGGACTATTGGCTCAGTAAAGTAGTAGGGATCATCAGGATGGACTTGAGCGTTGTGTATTCCATCTTGATCAGTCTTCATCTGAAGCTTTCGTTGACTTTCACTGTCATTTCCGCAAACCATCCAAGACGTCAGACCAAAAGCTGAGGCAAGACCAAAGATCATAGCGCCGACAGCAATTGCTGCAGTAACAAACACCATTTTTGGTTAACTGGGTCTTTAGATTACAACGTTTTCTTTCTTTGCTTCGTAAAAGCGGTAGCAAATCGATGTTTTCATCAGAACACTATTATGCAAATCATTGGTGTTTTGATGTGAGGACAGCTGTTCCACATGACCAAATTCAACTACGTTTGAAGAGCCACGTGACAGCTCAAATTAACATTTTTTTTGTAGAATATTTTCTGAAGAGAGCTCTTTAATAGTTGATTTCTACCGTGTCATAAATTCATAAATTAACACTTTTTTCGGTACTGAAGTTTTAGTTTTCTGGGATACCGGTTGAGAACGGGTAGAGAGGGGGGGGGGGGGGGCAGACTTGATCGTTGGGAATTTTCTGTTTGATCCCTAAAAGGGTACCAAAATGGGCGATGGCTAAGCTTTTTACCACAAAACTCGTCCCAATAGGCCATATGCACTAACAGGTCACGTGACCCTATCTCCCCTAAATCAAGAGCACCATCAAAATGAAGTCCAAAAAATGAAAGAGCACCTCGATATTAGTAAAAGTGCAAAGTTTCAGTTTATAAGATGAATAAGAGAAAAAATGACAGTAAATTTAAGATTAGATATTTTCTTAAGATTCGTTCGGAAAAGCGCGTTGGTTGCAGGTACCAGCGTCAGCCGACCGCGAGTTTGTCCTCAAAGGTACCAAAATCCGCGCGTTGGACCCTTAAAAGGTATGTCAATAATTATATCAGTCCCGGGGAAGTCTCATTCCCCCCACCCCGACCCCCGATTTTACCCGGGGATGAAATACCTCCGAGGACATTTTTTAAACCGATTTTCACTAAAAAGCTGTAGATTTTGACAGGACCAGGAAGCATATTATAAAAATAGACCTCTATGAGGCCATGTGGTTACTGGCCTCAAATCCAAATATAGATATAGACGCATTTCAAGGCCTGTCCCTGGTTGGGGGTGGGGGTAGGGGTTTACTTCGACTAGTGCATGCATACACACACACCGACTTTGTCCTAGTGCTCTTGGTAAGTTTATTGAAATTCAATATATTTTTATGTTCTATTTGACCTGATGCGTTTGGTCACGTAATGGATAAAACATCTGAAACATGAACGAAAAAATACACGATTTGTTATTGTGTCAAAAGCGCCGTTGTAGAAGTCTTTACGGCAAACAATTTAGATATATAGTGAAATAAAAAGTTGAATAAACTGGTGTATTAGCAGGTAATATTTTTGCATGTGAGATATATAATAATACCATGCATGATAATAGCTGTTGACAGACAAATTAAAGATCTTTACTACTGCGGCTTGTTGAACTACAGGCAACCAGTGTACGGTTCGAGGTGCGTACCGCGTCTTGTTAAAACGTTTATTAACGACATGTCAATCGCTCTTACTCTAGCGGCAGCTAATCTAAATGTCCTTTTTAAGCCGGTTTTGGGGTTCTTTTACATGGGCACGAGTGAACGCACGTGTGCGTCTAGTTAATAATCGACTTCAACACCCTCGGACGGGTGAACGAAGTTCGCATATCTTTCGGCTTGACAATTCGGCTCTACTTCGGGGATTTCCGAATTACGCACGCACGCACGCACCCTTGAAGCCCACATGTTTGACATAGTGTGTTACTGGCATAAAGCCAGTAACCACAAAAACTTATTTGATAGACTTTGTTCGATCGAAAGGCTGATCTCTGTAGAAGAATCATTCCTGCAACATTTTCCCTTGTGGACGTTGTGAGCACCACCGAGCTCTTCGCGCGTTTTTTACAACGTTTTCGCTCCGCCGAGTGTTTTCAACAAGAACCACAGGAAACCCAAATTAGAGCATACCGCTGACCACTGCACGTGCTTTTACTTTTTTGACTTTTTCAGGTGAGAAACTACCCCTAAAAGACTTGTAGTTTTTCCAAAGTTTTTCCATTCTTTTAGAATTTTAACATGACCAAAAAGCAGGGAGGGAAAGTTAAGTATCAAAAGAGCAAGAAAGCAACCCAAAAGGCAGCTCAAGCAAACGTTGTGACGAATGCTACCCACTTCAATGAAGAAGAAGAAGAAGACGGTGAACCAGAAGAAGAAGATTTTGAATTTTATCAAAATGTCGAAAGAGATTTGGACTTTCTCACAAGCTTAGATACTGGTTCAAATACGTAAGTATTAAAGAATCTTTTGATACTTTTTAACTAGGAAAATGTAGAAAGTTAAACAGCAATTTCAATGTATTTCCATGTAGAAATGTGGCTTCAAATCTAGAAATGTAAAAAGTCAAACAGTGGATAGTTATACTTTTTCTGGTAGTTAATATATCAGGTCTTGATGAATGTAGACAACAGGTTGCAGCAGTGTACATGTATTAAACCCTGTGTGAGCTATCAAAAAGACCAGGATCAGCAAAGATGTTTTGCATGATTGGTGTTTGGGACACAAAACAGTGGAACATGACGTGTGATCGTCCCTATTTATAGGCTTAGGGGTTGATTGATCATGAACACAGAGCAGCTTTCTGTATGAAAGAGGAATGGTCTGCACCTTACTGTGACTGTGCCAGTACTGTAAGGTCTATAAAAACATTTGAAATATCCTTCTGTTATTGCGCCGTGCCAGTATAACTATGTAGTCTCCTTCGCAGCCGTTTTCTGTTTCAGGATCCCTGTGCTCCCGAAACAGAAAACGGCTGCAAAGGAGACTAGTATGCTGATGATTTCCATTTATTCTAAAACTGCTCTATTCAAGATGCCCCCTGTTTATGGTGACCATGTCAGTGATGTATTGTCTATAAAAACATTTGAAATTCCTTCTATAAATGTTCCATGACTGAGTCTAAGTGTGATATACATGTATGATCATCTAAATTTGTCATAGTAAGGGTGAAAGTTCCAGGAAAAGGAAAAGAAAACAAGACAACGAAGAAGAACTTGAAGCAGACTATGAAAAACAACCAAGAGTATTACAAGATGACATGGAAAATCAACATGTACTACTTCCAATTAAAAGTAGCAAAGGACTTATTCAAAGGGTTGAAAATAAACCGGGTAAATGATTTATGTTAGTAATAATGTGTAATTAACTATTTGGTTGAGGACAGAGGCGTAGCGAGGTCTGAGCAAAAGGGGGAGGGGGGTGGTAGAGAAACAAAAACAAACTTCATCCAAGTGTGGAGTATACTTGAGAATTAAATTGAAACTAAAACTTTAAAGTGATATCATTGACATCATCCTTCAGATGAAGGCTCAAGTCCAAAATTTTAGGGGGGCGATCAACCCCCTGGCTCCCTCCTCGCTATGCCACTGGTTGAGGACCAGGTGTGTCTGCTTATTGAAATTACCAACTCAAAGATGACATCACCTAATGTTATACTGCACACTCTGATTGGTTGTAATATTTTGAAAACATTTCTTATACAAATAGATTCCATATAATAATGTATAATTGGTCGTAATATTTTGAAAACATTTCTTATACAAATAGATTCCATTTTTTCATGCCTTCATACTTTAATGTTTGCAAAGAAGATGTTAAAATGTAGTGAGAATAGCAGTTAACTCTCTCTCGACTCTGTCTCTGAACCGTTACAGCAGATTTTGTATAAGTGTGAAATGGACTGCGCCATACCGTGGCCATGTAAGTGCCATGATGTCTATGAAAACATTCAAAATTCCTGCCGTAACTATGCCATGACTGTGTGGTACTATTTTCATAGTCACAAAAAATCTACTTTATAGCATCAAGACATGCTATATTGTACATGTACATTGTCAGTGCTATTCTCACAGTATTTTTTTATAATTACAGTCCAGACAAATGACAGCAATAACAATGAAAGTACAGAAACCAAAGAAACTGAACCTCAAATCAATGATAAGAGTGCTCCCTCTGAAGCAACTCCACTTAGTGTTGTAGAATTATATGCAAGACGACAGCAGAAGTTAACCCAGCGCAGACTTAGGATTGCAGAACTAAGTAATGCAGTCCTCGAACAACCTGAGAAAAATGTATGTAATTGAGGTGTTCTGTCATATTTTCTGTAGAGGAATTTCATGTCAATTATGTTTCACTCACACTCACTCACTATCCAGTTTTACATCATTTTTCCACTGCTGTGGGTGTGACGGTGCATGGCCGTTCTCAGAGCTTTCTTCCACTTCTCCCTATCATTGGCGTCAGTGTTGGTGATGTTCCATGCCTTTAAATCTCCATCCACTGCCTGTTTGTGGTCAAAATAATTGTAAGAACTGTTCTCTCAATTATTTTGTGACACACCATACTGTTTCCACCTAATTAATTTTTTACAAGTTTTTTTTTTATGAGGTAAGTGCAGTCCAGTATTAGCATACATATAAAGAGGCTAAGATTGACGTCACCAAGGGAATTTCTAGAATCTGACAGGAAAACTCTTTCAATTAGTCCAACCAATGTCAGTATTGGCTTGCAACAGATATATTGATATAGTTTTGTTGCAAATATAAGCATGATCTTTGTTGTACAACTAAATGAATTGACGTGCAAAATATTGGTCAAACAAATTGTTTTCTTATTCTTTATATGGGCTAACTTGTGAATTCCTCAATACAGTTATAGAAGAGCCCTGCTATATATATGGTACAATACTCTATTCTTCATATCCCATTGAATACTGTGTGTGAGCCAAATCTTCTTTTACTTGTATAGATCCCACAATTAAAGGAGCTTTGTTCATATTGCGAAGAAAACGATGTTGATATAAGGATTACAACGAAAAAGTTGGCTATGGTATCTTTACTGGAAGTTTTCAAGGATATTGTACCAGGGTTAGTATGATAGTACATCCATTGCATCACTTATATATCCTAGTCTGCTCTTGATACATGTATCTATTGACAGTGGTGGTTGCATGTTGTGATTGTAATGATTATAGTGGTATAATTACTGTATGATGATGATTTAAATATATCAATGATGCCATGATAATATTGATGATAAAGTTATTCATCTTGTATTTCAGGTATAACGTTCGCCTTCCCACAGAAAAAGAGAAAGAAACTAAGGTATGTACCGCAATGATTTCATACTCTTTCCAAATTTGCATTCTGATTCTATTGTTACTAAAAGCATTGGAAATAATTTGATAATATTGGAATGATTGTTTGCAGGTTTCTAAAGATGTCAGGCAAATGAGAGACTTTGAGGAAGGGTTATTACTGACATATCAGAAATACCTACAGATACTGGAGAAAACAGCTCAAGGTCTGTTGACATTTTGTATATGATTTTATCACTTCACAGAGATGGAGGAGGGGAATTCCCTCAATCCATCATCATCATCATTGTCAGCATGTATCTCTTCCAGGGCTGTCAACTCTCCCAGATAAGCTGGGAGTCTCAAGATTTTGGACCGTATGTCCCGGTCTCAAGATTAGAGGCTCAAATCTCCCGGATAATTGCTCGAATCCTAAAATCGCGGCCATTTTAACTGAAATATCGTTTTCTTTCTTGAAATTTCGTCTTTTTCCCACTCTTCATCAGAAAAGTCACTTAGGTCACTTTTGTCAGTACCCATTCATGCTAACTGGTGAATATTCTTGGTCTACAGGTAAAGGTAAAGCAGATAGAAAAAGAAAAGTGAATGGAGATCTGCAAAAGAATCCTGGAGAGGTAAATGTAAAATTCATGACTGATATAAAAGTACTGTGGAATAGTATGTTTGTTTGTAAGGTGACTACAGTATGTACTGTTTTCTAAATTCCAGAAAGTATCCCCACTCTACCATTCAGGGAATTTGTAAAATGCCCCCCCCCCCCTCCCTCCCCCTTCCTTTGGAACTTGCAATTTTCCATACAAACTGTAATTTTGTTCTTTCTCTGAAGAATCCCTCTCCAGAATTTCCAATTCCCTCCATAGTAGGGTATGGATGTTTTCTGGCCCCCCTCTCCCCCTCCCCTCTAGAATTCCCTGTTCCCTCCTTGTAGGGTATGGTTATTTTTGCCCCCCCACCCCCCTCTTCCCCTTCCCTCCAGAATTCCCAATTCACTACTTGGTAGGCTGGTATGGATATTTTCTAAGTTTGACAACACAATTATTATTGTAGGGTTTGGTGTTGATAGCTGTACAATGTATGTGTGATCTATTAGTGTCTCTACCTCACTTCAACTACTGTAACAACCTTATTACTGTATTGGTACCAAAAATGAATACTGATCTGCTAGATGGCCAGGTATGTCTATCATAGTAAACAGTCAATATTTCAGCATCAATCTTCACTAACATTGACACTTTTCCTTTCTGTAACAGATATCACAACTTTGTTGTGAGGCATTTCAAAATTTATTCATTCAAGATAAAGTGGGAGAAATTTCGTTGGAGGTAATGCATTGAGATATACTGGTATTTTGGGCTACCTGTGCCTTATTCCACAGGAAGCCCAACCATGTAGAAATAATATATGCACATAATTTTCCCTAAAACTTAATATTTATTTCTCAGGCAACCAAAGTGATTAGTAAATACATTAAGAGTCAAAGCTACAAGGTCAAGCCATGTGTAAGTCATGCACACCTTCAATCATACAAAATGAAATACACACTCGCAGATAATTCTAAAGATGCACATGAATTAATTGATAGATTTTTTTACATAACTCCCTTTTTTATTTCAGGTTCTTCAAGTGTTTTTATCCCTGAGAATCAATGACATGGATGTCCTTTCTTTGAGAGAAAAGAAAGAGAATGAAACAAAACCTGCAAAAATGAAAGGACAAAATAAAAGAGACAAAATGATGAAGGCTAAAATGTCCAAAAAGGAAAGAAAAGTAAGAGAAAAATACATGCACATTATTAGATCAAACTAAGGTGCTCACTCATATGGTGCATATTGAAGAAAACTCAGTTTTACTTTTTGCTTTTAAGATCTGTATTGATTTTAACAATGCAGTAATCAATGATGATTTTTTTATCTTCAGAGACAAAAGGAAATGAAAGTCTTGGAGAAAGAGCTGCAAGCAACACACGCTGTTGAAGGACAAGAGAAGAGAGCAAAATTGGTAACTACAGTAATGTATCTATAAGCATGAAATTATTTTGATGACTTACCATTATGTGCTTAATCCAGCAGGCCCAATAGCTCAGTGGTTAGTACATCTGACCACGCCAAGTTACATTAAATGTAACATTGGACATAACTGCTAATGTTAGACATTACTAACAGTGGTTTAACTGGGCTGAACTTCCAACATTAACAGCTATGTCCAACGTTACGTTTTATGCAACTGGACCAAGTACTCAGGTGATGGGTTCAAACCTGCGCGTCCAGCTCATTTCACACGAAGAAATTTCTGCATACATTACTAATCAATTGTTATTAAACTGGTAATCTGATCTAATGTGTAACTTGTAAATTCTTGTCTTCCAGCAAACAGAGATTCTGAAATTTGTTTTTGCAACATACTTCCGTGTGTTGAAATTCAGAGCGAATTCCTTCATCTTATCACCTGTGTTAGAGGGTCTTGCTAAGCATGCACACTTAATAAATGTGGATTTCTTTGCTGATCTTATGTTGGTGCTACAAGGACTTATCAATAAAGAGGTATGGCTGTTAGTTTTTTGCGCTGATTTGTAATACATGTTTCAATCTGTAATAGATTTTATTTTCACATTTTAGGAACTTGCTCTTAGGGATAAGCTGAACTGTGCATTGACAGCTTTTAAAATTCTTTCAGGACAAGGTTGGTGTCAATAGATAAACTAATTAACAGCTGTACTGAAGGAACTTTGGATGTTAAATATAGCGCTTTACCTTTTGTAACTTAACAATTTTGTTGTTGTTTTGTTTGTTTCTTTTTGCAGGAGAAGCTCTAAACATTGATCCTAGAGGATTTTACTGCACACTTTATACTGCTCTCTTGCAGCTTAATGCAGGTAGTTACAGATCTTCGATATCGTAATGTTGTAATAATTATGCTCCAGTGCCTTTAAACAAAGATAGAAGAAGCTTTGGGGGCAAGTTGTACTTTTGACCACTTGATGGCCTTGCATTCATTTATCAGATTTCATTATGATTAATTATTTTATTATCTCAATACTTTGTAAATGGTTGAATGACATATTCCTATTATTCACAAGTCTGAATCTGTAAGGAAATTTCTGTGGAATTTACTCCCCCTGATAAAAGGTGAAGAAGCTGGGGTAGGGGAGTACTCTAGGGGGAGACTCCACCAAAATGGGGTATTTTATCAGGCTGAGGTGAATAGCCACTTTAACAGGACTACTGCACTGTTTCTTAGCAATTTTTAGCTCGTGGATTGCAAATCCACGATCGAGTTATAGTGAGGGGTCGAATATGCAAATGTTACTCACTCACTCGCACATTGTTCAATTATGTTACTGTGCATATTCAATGTGAAAGAAGGCAGGCTGAGAGTAATGTGGGCTCTGGGTACGCAGCAACTATCATGCTTTAGCTCTTTTCTATTCCAGAACTCCTGTTATTCAAATCATGATACATGCATCAAATTGAGCATCAACATTTGTTCTCCAGGAATGTGTGCAAAACTTGCTTTGGAAGTTATTTTGATTCAGGGATTGTTTGTTGACTTTTTAGATATCAGTAACTCTGATGTTGATATTGCTGTCAAATGTTTGGATGTCATGATGAAGAAAAGAACAAAACAGGTATTTTTTCAAATGTTTCAAAAAACAGTTCTAGTGAGGATGTTCTTTGATTTAATGAGTTGTATTTATTCTTGTGATTAATTGATAGATACCCATCCAACGAGTGGCTGCTTTCACTAAACGTCTTTCCACTATAAGTCTACAAGTGATGCCAAACAGTGCATTGGCTCTGTTAGCATTTGTTAGGATATTCTTCCAGGTACTGTATGTTAACTTACACACTCCCTGAAAGTAAGGGTAATATTGAATTGCCCTTTATCAAAGCATACTTCTCTTCTCTTCTCTTCTCTTCCCTTCCCTTCCCTTCCCTTCCCTTCCCTTCCCTTCCCTTCCCTTCCCTTCCCTTCCCTTCCCTTCCCTTCCCTTCCCTTCCCTTCCCTTCCCTTCCCTTCCCTTCCCTTCCCTTCCCTTCCCTTCCCTTCCCTTCCCTTCCCTTCCCTTCCCTTCCCTTCCCTTCCCTTCCCTTCCCTTCCCTTCTTTGCTCTGCTCTCAATCTTCTGCAGACTTATAAATCCAAAGTTAAACTGTAGTATTCATTTTAATTTCTGTTAATTTAATTTCACCCAGTTACATCCTAAAAGTCAAAAACTACTGGACAGTGAGACCATGGGTATTGGTGTTTTTAGACCAGACGTAGAAGACCCCGAGTTAAGCAACACAGACAGTACAACATCATGGGAGTTATCATACTTATGTAGTAGTCATTATCATCCTACTGTAAAAAAATATGCGGGGCATGTTGTGGCAGGATCATCAAGAGAGAGTGGTTCCAGTCTAACTCGAATGTAAGTTAAAACATGCATGAAGCTCAGACATATTCAACAATATTAATCTCTCTTGAAATAAGTACATTCTTTGACTAAAGGGATTTTTTTCTATGTAGGCAACCCGAAGAATTCTTTAAAGCTTATGACAGTTCAGAAATGACATTAAACCCAGACCTATCAGAATTAGGAAAGACAGGTCATCAACCAAGCAAGAAATCCAAGTTACATGTACATTTAAATGAAGAGAGCTGGAAAGACTCTTGTATAGAACCAGCTGTTATCAATGCTATTAATTTTACTGAAAAATATTTTGAAAAAAATTGCTTTGAGCTGCCATCACTGCCCAGAGCATGATTTTCAAAAAACGCATAATACCAACCAGATCCCAACACTTTACCAACCAGATCCCAACACCTTACCAACCACTTGCTGACACCTTACCAACCACTTACTTGCTGACATCTTACCAACCACTTACTGAGAACACCAACCACTTACTGATATCTAACTACCGACACCTTACCAACTACTTACTGACCTTACCAACAACTTGCCGATACCTTACAAACCACTTACTGACAACTTAACATCACTTGCTGACACATTACCAACTACTTCTTGACACCTTACTAACCACTTGCTGACACCTTAACAACTACGTCTTACTGAGAACACCAACCACTGATACCTAACTACTGACACTGGCCTTACCAACTACTTCCCGATAACTCACCAACCACTTACTGACACCTTACCAACCACTTACTGACACCTTACCAACCAAATGACACTTTAACAACCACTTGTTGACACCTTACCAACTACACAATGAATGCCCATCATACAATAATATTGTTTTATACAGTATTTTATTAAGATTTTATGCTTAGTACTGATATAAAGATAGCTATTTATTATCAATGTTCTTTATAAAATTATTCTGACAGTTACAATGCAATTGGATATGTTAATTATTAGTCCAATGAACATTAGAGTACTAAATAGCACTAATCAAATTATAGAAAACAATGGAATTACCATAATTTAGTACTATTTAGTACTCCTAGTATTTGAACATTGCATTCCTTTTATGGTATTTGGTACAGTAAAAACTCTAAATGGTCTGATTAATTTTGGCAAAAAAATACACAGGTCTATGGTGTACCTAATATGTAGTTAAAATACTATTACCTTTATTTTAATTATTATTAAAATCTTCTAATACATTGTATGCTATGTAGTTTATGGGTTATTGTTTAGAAGTTTCTTTTTATCTCTGCCAGGTTAGGTACAGAGAGATACTCACTCACTGCTCATCTGTTTTTTCTAAACAGATGACTGTCTTTATAAAATGACAATTTGCATGGGAGGTTTGCTGTATATACAATAGTCCAGTTCCAAAACAGGGCAGATTTCGTATGTGTGAAAATAATGGACTATAAGCTCTGTGTCTGATACAATATTTCTAAAGTAAGATATTTTTAAATAAAAATTCAATGCAATATTCAGTGGGAGAGGAAAAATTTTCTAAAATTATGACATTGCAAGTTCCTTTCTGCTCAATCAAATCCTTGCCAATCACTGTCATCCCTTTCGTCCTCATCTTTTTCCACAGCTATACATTTGATGTTTTCTTTCAGCATTGGTGTACCTTTCTTTGGACCTAGTACTCTTGCTTTAAGGCATATATGGAATACTTCTTTTGTTGCTTCATTTGTGAGATCAAACTTGTCTTGCAAAAGGCCCTCCTTGTGTGCATCCAAGTGTAGAGTTATTTCTTGACCTTTACCATCAGCTGTGGGAAAAGATGATACATGTAACTGGTTATGGTCGCCACCAGGGAGGAATACAAATAAGCTTAAGGAGGGACATGGAAAACAAAGTAGGGAGGACAGAGAAATCAGCTGGAAGGAGTATGAAGATTTGACTCTGTGTGCTCCTTTATCACAAAGGCATCATAACTGTTTATTATTATTTGAGTTTCCAAATTTTGATTTAACACTTGTGCACTAATCGGGGACACACACACTACCACTACATTCTTACACACTATGCATTACAACTCTTAGCTCACTAGTTCCTTTTATCTCAAGGGGGAAAACAAAGGAACCAGAGAAAAAACTATTTTAGAAAGTTCGTAACTACACGTCAACTTTTAAGGAAGAAAATGAGTCCGGAAACAAGAGTAAAGAACTTGATGTTAAAATCCCTCGTGTAATTACAAAGTCTCAAAAACGTTTAATATGTATTTTTGTACCCAGCATATTGCTTTAGAGCATTCACTGTGGAACAGGGTATTGATTTTAGAAATTTTGCTCTGTAACAGGGTCAGGTTTGAGGGACTTGGTGGCACATCCTACCCAAAACTGGAATTAGCTAGTACTCCCCCCGGTCCATAGGCAAGCCAATAACACATGTATCCAATCAAAAACGTTTTTGTCCAATTACCTAGTTTGACTTCACAGATGTGAACAAAAACACTACTACTACAATGTGTGACAGCATTTTTCTCTGCTGCTACTGGAACAACAAATTTTATCTCATATTTGTGTTTATATTGCAGAAATCCAAGGTGAACATCTATTGATTTTCCTTTCTTGGTGACTTGGATTTCAGTGTTTAGGCCTACACTTTCAGGAAAGTGTACATGGTGATCATGGTGAGCTGTGAAGACATAATAGGGGAGACAATTACAAATTAATATTTAGAATTCTGTGTTCTAGGGATTAAGGGGCCGATTCATGATTGTCCTTTAGGGAGGTGCAGCTTTATAGAAATCTAAAACCATGCAAGAAGATATTTTGAAAAAGTATCAGGAAGAAAAGTGCCAACAGTCATCTCAGGAGAGGGCTTCCTTGCCACAATGGGGAGCAAATTAGACTTTGAGACCCTTAAACATTTTTACACATACAAAAGCCCACTATGTTCTTATGTTCTTTGCAATTTACTTTAGTGCAATGTTGTTCTGTGGTGACCGAAAGGTCCAGGACTTAAAAGACTTGCCATTATGAGGAAAGAATAAATTATCTGAAGAACATGCAATTTCAGGCAATGCAGTCTCAACCTTTTGAACCCAGTATTGCACCTTCCTTTTCCCTCATCTGCTCCAATCATGCATCATTTAGCTAATTTTCATCATTAAGCAGGTATAATGTAAAATTTATTTGTCACTCTGACTAAAATTAAGACTTCCTCCCCTACTACCCTCCCCCAATTAACCCCCCCCCCCCCCCCCCCAAATTAAGCCTACCCCCTCCAAATTAAGGGGTAACATCAATAAAACTTTTAAAGCTGTAATTTACAAGTGTAACTATATATTGTTCTTGGCAGCTAAAACTATAGCACTCTTGTAAGTTACAAGTGCAAAAGCTTTTAATTGACGTCGCCCCAGGGCTGGTTTACTTTGGCAATTGTATCCAAGAGAGAATCCATCTGTTATTTTTTATATTTTCTGAGTTACTTATATATTCAGTATGATTTCATTCATTCTTCTGAAATCTTCATTTTAATCTGCTTGATTGCTATATTTACTTTAATTCTATTCTACTTAATCTATTACCCCAGCTGTAAGTGCACTTATCTTTTTTCTAGTTTCCTTCCCAAACAATTAATCTAAATTAAATTTTATTCAAATACAAAATACTGCTCCTACATCTCATCTGGACTTCCTTAGTATTCAAACACTTTAGCAGACATTAAACGATTTTTATCGACAGAACTGACAATATATCAGTGCTTTTATCAAAGAAACAGGAAACACTGTTGGAACTATCGCCTTAAGATAGAAATTAAATAGTATCTTAAAACGCGGGCTAAATTTGCAAGAATTTAATACAAATAGGAACATCCACAAATTAAAAAATACAAAGAGCAAAAAAAAATTTTTGTACAACTAAACTTATCAGTGTTTTATCTTAGTAGAAATTTGAATATTTTAAAATCAAATTTAAAACGTGCTTGCATGGACAGATGTTCGAGATCTCTCAGCGGGAAATTAAGAACAGCAGCATCAACGGAGCAAACAAAAGTATTTTTCGTTCTCAAGGAAGTTCATACCCTTGGCAAAATCCCGCATATCTGAAATAGTCACCAACAATAGAATCGATTTCAATTTTACTCTACATTCGTGCAACCAGCTAGCTAGCACGGTACTTTGTTCATTGAATTTTTTTTCGGTATTTGCTCGTTTTTACTACTGATTAATAATCAAAAGCAGAACGGAGTACTTATAAAAGACTGACGAAAAAAATTGTGCTTGTAGGAAAATTTAAAAGACGACAACACAAAACTTTTACTCGGCAACATCGTGAAGGAAGGAAGCCTGGAGGGCCGACAACACAAGCTTTTAACACCATAAGCTTACATGTAACTGCATAGATCTATCCAGTATCTATCCCGATCCCCTAGCAAAACAAAATAATGTAGAATCTAACTTACCATCCTCTTCATCGTGAGCTTTATTGTGTGATTGCTCAACTTCTGCCATAGTTTTTCAAGCGCCAGAAATTAGTGGACGCTTTCAACACGCTGTCAAATTTTATAAACGAGTTCGCCGGATGAGCCTACGATACAGAGCTCTGCGGTTAACCCCATGAGAAGACGAGAAAACACGTGAAAGAAGTGTTTTGCAGCTTGACCAAGAAAAGACACGAATTTATTGTTTTAACGATAAAAGAAAGAATTGAACTCAATACTTACATAAAGTAAAGATACTTATCTAGCTGTCTGTAAAGTTTTTTTTGATAAATATGCAGCACGATGAGGTAAGAATCGATTTTTTTTGTTACCAGCTGACGCTATTCAATATGGCCGATTGTGTTGTGAAAGATTGTGGATATGTTACATCTGATTTTATTCCTTTGTCGATGTTTCTAGGTTATTTGGCAGGTTATAAATCAAGGTTTTTGCTCGTTTAAAGTCAAGTAAGTAGAAATAATATACTATATGTTGGGAACTTGTTTTAGGATATGTCACAAAAACATGCAAACAAAATTTATACAGCTGTACGCTTGATTAACTTATATTAATTCAAAACGATAAAATTTGTGTTTGGTTGATACCTTAAAAGCATATTCAATCGTACTGAAATGATTGATGTAGCCTTCAGTCAAGCGGTTTCCTTTGATCCAATTAGTCATTCCCAGAAGAAACTTAGTTAAATAAAGAAAATCTTTAGGCAAATCTCATTTCCCCAGACGTTGTCTTGTAATCCCATTCCCATTTAAGATAAAATCTTGCAGATCAAATTCAGGCTCTTAAGGCTGTTTTTAAATTCATCGTTATTATTTTTAGTTTAGCCTTTTTCTAGGTGGAATGGGAAATATAAAATATGAATTTATTTTTCATTTTCTCCAACTGATAACATTCTATTTTCACTTTGATTTTAATAAACAAGAGAAGAAAAAAGTTGGAAATGTCCAGGTGTGAACAGAAATACACCTGGTAAAGCTGTACAGAAAGAGAAATATAACTCTGTAAATTGAACTATCTTTTCAACAGGACAGAAACCAAAAAGTTTTGTCGTAATGAATATAACTCCACAGGGATTTGTAATCGGCAGTCATGTCCACTGGCAAACAGTAGATATGCAACAGTACGAGAACATGATGGTAAGTGAAAAGTGTGGGGCTCTCAGGAGAATTTGATTAATAATTATAGTTATACCACAAGTAAATTGTTTGTATGTGTGTACGTATATATTTAATATATTATTATAAGGATGTCCATTTATTATACTTTACGCTCGTGACAGTTATAACATAAAATGACTAGTGGCTAACATGAAAACCTGCAGTTAATTTAGCCTCTAGGCATTCAAAAAAGAAAACTCTCAAAATTACAAATAAAAAAATACACATACTATCTATAACTAAACCTACCCATTGTAATTCTGTCAAAAATGAAATCTGTAATGTCATAATGTTTGCAAAAATAAAATGTATTGTATTGTATTGTATTGATAATTTGATTGTGCAGGGCATTACTATCCTTGGTAACCCAGGGATATATTATTCTGTCACTTGTATCTTATCCCCCCCCCCCCAAAAAAAAAACACCAAACAAACAAACCTGTGTCATTAGCCATTGTCTGTTAGACCTTGTCCTGTTCTGTTCTGGGTTTTTTTGTTTTTTTTTTCTGTGAGTAAGAAACAGTAAGCAACAGGATAATACGCCTACCCTAATTTCCAAAGGATGAGGTGCTGTCCATATATGTAGTTTAATACTGAATGTTGTTTTTAAACTCAAACTCCCACGACAACTTATATTGATAATTATGATTTGTCTTTGTTCTCCAGGTGTTTGCTATTTATATATTAAGACTATAGAAAGAGCTCATTCTCCTGCAAAATTATGGGCAAAAATAAAACTTGTCAAGAATTATGAGTCTGCATTAGCACAGATCGATAAACATCTCATGTACTGGCCAAACTTTAGTATACACAAATGTAAACAAAGATATACCAAGATTGTACAAGTGAGTTTTATTAATTGAAAAAATGTTATGGATTTTGCACTTGTGTTCTCATGCATCTGCATATTTCCCTCTTTTCTTCCATGCGTTTTAGTATTGTAATGTCATTGGAGGGATTCCTCTAGGCTCCATTGTAGGGAAAGCTAACTTTTGGGAATCCTGTAGAAAATCCAATTTTACACAGGAATCCCACCCCAAAGGTCTGCCTTTTAGGGGGGCTAGGATTCCTCAAATACCACCAAGCATACCAAAATAAAATGATTTTTAGCTTCCATTATTGCTGATAGTGGAAGGGGTATGTTATTTAGGGGTAGCAATTTGTAACGGGGTATGACTTTAGGATGTGTAAGAATTTTGGGTTCTGTGTACATTTTGGAAAGAATGGCATTTGAGACATGATTTTTTTAAATGTTTTTAGTATTTAATTCGTATGAGGAAACTGAGATTAAAAACAAGGTAAGGCAATTTCCCTATTTTGTTTTTCATTATACTTTTAGACAGTTCAATTTAAGTGTCTACTCTCTTTACGTTTTTGCATATTGATATATGAGGAGACATTAAACCTTCATTATATCTTAGCAAAAAACTTGTAACAGTCAACAAAAAAGTTGAAAGAAGAGAAAAAAGGCGTGAGGTAAGTTCACTTGAAAGAACAATGCACAAGATAGTATTTTCTACTTGTATCATATTTTTATGACTCCATTTCTGACTTTTCCTGGTCTATTTCACAGGCAAAGGCACTAGTAGCTGCACAGTTGGACAATGCTATAGAAAAGGAATTACTGGACAGATTGAAACAAGGCACAGTAAGTATTCTATGGGATCCCTGATTGGATCGTACCACAGGAAACCCAGTCTGGACACAAGAAAAAATGTTTGTCTCTGAGTCTTGCCATATCTTGCTTTGACTATTCCATGACTGCCATTGTAGATATAGTCGCCTAGACATAAGGCTGATTTACATTCTTTAATGGTTTTGTTATATTTTGTATCTCTTAGTATGGAGACATATATAACATCGAAAAGGCAGCATTTGAAAATGCACTGGAGAAACTCGAAGTAGAGTCTGAAGATGAAGAAGAGGAGGAGAAAGAAGAGGATGGAGAAGAGGTACAGTGTACAGTGTGCATTTTTTTTACTGTGGATGTTCTGTTTGGTGAAATATTATGTATAGTTGTAAAGCACTGGGCATCAGCAGAGGTATTGAAGAATATTTTGGTATGTTACCTGTGGTGGAGACGGTTGAGATTGGGGAGTCAATGCACCTTGGGATGAAGCCAATTAATTGGTGCCTTTTCTATGTTTCATTCATGTTGAATGATTGTTACTACCAAGCAACATTAATAAGGTGCTTCATCAAGATCCTTAGCATATGGCAGATAAATCAAAGAATGTAACAGCAGAAAGATGTACAAATTATATGTAAAATGTAATTTTTACTTTTCATGAGTAAGCACTTCTGTTGGGAAACTCTGGTGAAATACTACATGTAACTTTTTGCGAGACAACACTTATAACCTGAAATGAGGTCTTATTATAATCCTTTTCATGGAATTGACTGTATACAAATGTGACTTAATTCTTCAACACTCGGCTAGAGTAAATTTGAATAATTTTAATCACTGTTAGGAGGAAGAACCTGAATTTGTAGCTGAAGATGAAGTAGAGGAAAGTGACTTAAGCGACATTGAGGTAATGTAAAAGTAAAGTAAAAAGTGACCATATTTTACGTTGATAATTTGTGACAGTAATTTGAGTGACTGCAGATAAACTTGAGGTCGACGGTGTGTTCATTTTACTTCCCTCTCTCCATCAGTGCTCCATTTTTAGGGTATTTACAGCTACTTAAAGCTACACAGAAAGGAAAGAAGTTGGTTTCCTTATACTGGTATAACATCACTGTGGATATATGCCTGTGATATGCCATTTGGTTTCTCTAATTTAATTGTACATTTGAACTGAATAACAATAATATGCACATCAATAAATTTAATAATAAAATTTATGACAATGAGTCTCAACATTATTAAATGTTTCAAGACCAAACATTTACATCAATAAATTGTTTTTAGGACTTTGAATTTGAAAGTGAAAGTGAAGAAGAAGAAAAAGTAGAAGAAGAGAAAGAAACACCCCAGAAAAAGAAAAGAAGGAACAGAGTAGAAATAGAATATGAGGAAGAAGTTGACATGAAAAGGATTAAACTCAAAGCATAAAACGATTAAAATTGAATACTGACAGTAAATAATAGTTTTATTAAAAACTTTTTTCCTGTTCAAAATACTATTTTGATACCATCATATGGTGTTAATCATTCCTTATCCTTGAAAATGCAAATAAAAGTGTGAGCAAGCTAAGGGAATTAAACAGAGGTACTGATTCCCTGGGTCAAGTACGTAAAGTGCAAACTCAAGCATCAGAGCATTGAAACCTTTCCACTCCTGCATGTGCAATAAATTGCATTCATTCCATTTGCATAGTATTGCCTACCTATTTTATAGAATTAAGTGTGTCTAAAAATTATACAAACCTCCATAAGCAACCACCTTTACTAGACGACCTCTACTAAAATAATGACCTCTTTGTATTTTACCATTCATTTACAGTTTAATACCATAAATATTTCTATGTTCAGTAACCACCCCATAATTATCACGTTTTTGAAACTGAGGGTCATTGCTGATGGAAGTTTGGATGTATTTTAAAATTCATCAGATATCAAGAATTGTATTTCATTATGAGGTCTACAGCATGTGCTAAGTTGTCCACAAATCCATCTGGTTTTACAGTTGGGTGGTTTTCATCTGATGGCCTGCAAGAAGATGGATTTTTTAAAAGTATTTATTGGACTAGTAGTCTGTTAACTCCTCTCCAACATGTACAATATTCCAACAGAGAGAATCATGTGACCTGTTTTGTTTTACCATCTGACATTGCTAGTTAACTCAACAGTGAGTGATCTCACATTTGCCATAAATGTGAAAAGTTATGTTCCCATTTAAGTGCTAAACAAGCAATATGTAATGCAAGAAAAAGGCAGGCCACACGATCCTCTCTGCTTCTGCTATTTCTCATGTACATGGTCTTTCTATATACCAGGAAGTATTGTTCCACTCCCCTAATTGTAATTTTGTACCTGAATTTTCCAGTTCTAACTTGAACTCCTCTCATTCCACAAGCCTGCGCACCTCCAACATCATTGAGAATGTCATCCCCAATCATAATAGCCTACATGACAAAGGAATAAATAACATTTTCCCATCAAATAGGATGCTTATCCAAGGGCAGATTTAGGGAATGGCTGTAGGGGGTGTGTGTACATCATCTCCTAAGATGACTTCTATAATGCTGTACCCCTCCTGCCATATTGCTTACCTCATCTACTCCAACTCCAATATCTTCAAGAGCAGTAAGAAAAAACACCTTTGATGGTTTACCAACAATTTCTGCCTTGATTTCACACGCATACTAAAAGAGGGGAAAACAGTTTCATGGATATATATTTTTAGAATAAATTTCATATGAATAAAAAGTCCATGTCATGCCGTATTATTAGGACAGTGCTGTGTCTCTACACATGTAGGTTCAGTTATAACTCTTACAGATGTATATATGTAAATGGATATTCTCAGATAGCACCCCACCCCCTCCCTGTATCAGTGCTATGTACAACCTGGTCTTTAAAGCTGAGTTATATTTGACAAACTTTTACTAATATAAAGTCTTGATTACCTCCAATGCTTTAGTAAATGGACCAACATCAAGCACCAACTCACCATCAGTTTTGTAATATTTCCTTCAAATATTAAAATCAAAATGAAACTCAAGATACATGTTGTATGAGAAAATAAATAGTACTCAGCTGAATATTAGGGCTGTGATGCCCTCATTAACCACCAACATGCCAACAGACTGCTATATGTACCCACACTTGATGCATTTACAAATTCAGAAATGTTTCATATTCAGAATTAACACCAACCCCAGGGGCGGATGCAGGGCTTAGACTGAGGGGGTTCACTACACATTTATCTTGTTATTGATATTTTCTTACACAGCGTAAAAAAGGATTATTACTGATTTTTAGGATGAGAAAGGGGGTTCCCGGGCACCCAAGGAACCCCCCTGGATCCACCCCTGAACTCAGAGATAACATTAAGTTTGAGTATGACCCCTTCCTCAGATTACAATTGCTCGAGTATCATCCTACAAGATCACATTTACCAGAGCAACCCCGCATCTCTATTTAATGCTTACCATTGCAAAACACTAACCTTCCCCCCTCCCCAGGATTATATTCCACTTACCATTTCAAACACCACCCTCTCCCTCCCCCTCCCCCCCCCCCCCACCCTTAGGATTATATTCCACTTACCCATAACCCATAGAAAACAGGATAGGTTCTTTCATTTCTAAAAGTGTCCTAAATGCTTTGTTCATATTTTCATAATAAAATTCCCCAGCTGCGTCACCAATAACAACACAGTTAGGGTTATAAAAGTCCATTCCATCAAAGTCTGGTCTGCCTCCTGGATGGATCAGAAGATGAGGACGAAGCTTGCGTTTTTCTAAAATCAGTCGAGTGGCTGGTCCAGGTGAAAATAGCTCACTTGGAGAAAGTTTGTAGCCCAGTTTATTTAATTTTGTCACGAGTTCTTCTCTGGTACATTGGGTTTCGTTGGTACAAAAACGTACACGAAGTCCTGCAGATTTGAGTCTGTTTGAAAAAAAAGTTTAAATCACTAAAATCCCGAGCTCTCAGAGAAATGATTAATCAAATTGAAACTGATTATTTTGAAAATGAAAATTGAATTTCATTTTCAATATTTAAAAGATCAAGGACAAATTATCCACCTTTCTACAGCCTCTACAGAGCCAGGGATTAATTCTCCACCGCCTTGTCCAGAATTATACAGCACACCAGAGATATCAAGTAAAACACCTTGTATTTTGGATTGTAACCATTTTGGACGATCTTCCGCCATCTTGTTTTGACCTCAAAACGTGAGAGACTAGTAACTAGTGTTTTGACAACCGCTGTGAAAGAAATTCTTAGTATTGAAGGCTCGAGATTCCTACTGTATACAGAAGAATCAGGTCAGGTTGTTCAGTGCTTTGATTTTCTGCTCTAGGAGTTCCTGACAACGCTATTCCTCCATTGTAGGGCCACCCCATAATATATATTTAGTGTACTTCAATTTGAGGCCGATTTGGGGTCTGCACAAAGGCTGATGTTGTGACTTCGTTTGTTGATGTGATCTTTGATCAAGCATTCCGCAAATGGCTTACAGAGATGATTACTCTCGATTATGTGGTCCTTTATCTTACATGAAGGAAGGTGAATGGGCTAGAAAGTTGGCTATATTGGACGAAGATCAGTGCTTGATCAGATTCTTCAATCCGTATGTATGTCCGGTATGTGTCGCAATTATTACCCGACGTAATTTCATAAACATTTCATAATGATATTAAAGTGATTTTATTTCCGGCTTTCATACTACACCTTGAAATATCCTAGGTATGCATTTTTTAATTGTAAAGTTTGAAAAATGTCTAATAAACTCGCGCTGTTTACTTATTTCAATCCAAAACATGTGATCGAGTGTTTTTTTCGTTTTTAATTCAGCTTATGTTGCCAATTATGTTTCGATACAATGCTTTTGGTATCGTATCATATTCGCTGGTCATCTCACTTTCTGTATATTATTCAAAGCCTCACAATAACTCATAGAGTTGCAGATGATAATATTACTAATGTTATACATATTGGCAGGCGAAAGACCTGATTTTAGTCGATTAATTAGCGTGATTCCGCGTGTTAATGTAATCGGATGTAGAATCTTAACAACCGTAATTGATTAATAATGTATTCTACATCACACATTTTACATAGAATGAAGGGCTTCGAATTAAGTACATTACAAGAAGCCATTTAAGTGCTTGTCTAAATGTTTCTAAATTTGATGTTTGTTTTCAAAGAAAAACAAAAAAGTTTGGGATATGCCTGATGAAGAAATCAAAGTAGGACTCATTACAAAGGTACATTGTATGTACAGTATTAATTGTATCTATTTGTACATTATTGTACTATTAGAAGGTTATTTTAGCTTATACTGTACCAGGAATGCCATTGTGACAGCATTGTCAAGGTCATTACATATCCCAAATTCCTTGGGGGACAGTCACTATGATATTTCCTTTGTAGAAAATATTTACATAAGGAAAGTAGGGTATCCATTTTCTTAGCTCTTTAGAGAGGCAACTTCCCCCTCTCCATGCCCCTGTGCTATGTACAGCCCCAGTTAATTATATGATCAGAATTTTGCATTTTATGGTGGCATATTGTAGCATATTGAAGTTATAGCCTGGGCGTGGTCCCAGTAAGTGTCTAGATTCATGACCAATTTTATAATTAAAAGCACTTTTATAGGATACCATATACAAATGTTTATATTGTATGGTTTAAGATACTACCCTTGTTAGTTCAGCTAGTTTATATAGAACATTCTGTCACTTTCATGTTGTACTGAATACTGTTTTATTACTTAATATGCACAGATAGAGAAAAAAGAAATTTCAAATGATGATCCTTTCTGCTTTGGTAAGAAATAGACTTGATATTATTGCAATTTGATATTTTATTTGCTTTATATAGCAATACTAAAAATGCTGCAGAAGTTTTAAACTAAAAGTGCTGCAGGGGTTTTGCAACATTTTGTAGGGAAATTGTATGGTTTAAGAGGAGCTTTTTTCAATCACGAGCAATAATGGCAAAAAGTGCCAAAAACTAGACCTTTGTGTGAGTTTTAATCCAAATTTTTGTTCTGGATTAACACTTAAATGATTTTAGTTTTGTGCAGCTGCTATTCTTCAACTCAGGAGTTTTTGCCATTCACTGCCTGAATTTGAAAAAATCCCCTCTTAAACACATGTGTAATGTATCAGCTATGCTACTAATCTTCTTTGTATCCGGTTTCAGTGTTGTTATGCTACACGAAAGGATGGAGTCTTTCGGATAGTATGATGACACTGAAACCGCATGCAAAGCACACTACCATGCTACCAACCAATATTAATAACACTGAATGTATTCGTATTCTTGCTTCGTTCAATCTACATGGTTTTAATTACTCAAATGCCAGATGTATTTTGGTAGGCAACTCAAAGAATCATGATTCTCTTGGTAATTTTTATGTTTTTATATTTTGAAAGAAATCACAATGGTTGACACCACGAAACACTTCATTCAGGCAGAGAATGAAGTAGACATGGATGTCTGGATAAAGCATCTTCACAGAGTAGCTGTAAGTAATACATACCACTTATTAGATATTTTCTTGTGTATTATGGGCTGATATTTTACGAATCGCGTATGTATTTTGCCAAGCCTTTAGGTGAGGCACAATGCAAGCGATGAGTAAAATGTCAGCCAGTAATACACAAGAAAAATTATCTAATAAAGGATTTATTATACAATATTGCTTTTTCACTGTGTTTTTAAACAGTATTTTTATTATCAAAACAGCCCTTTTTGCAAACCAGCGCACACGGGAAACTGTCAAACCAGTTTGAAGCCTTGGCGTCATACAGGGCCGAGTATGTAAACCAGATTTCTAGTCAGAGGGTATTACTGTCCTGTATTGGCCCTCAAAAGGCTTTCTATATGCAAACAGTATTTTCTAACCTTAATTAGGTTGATCCCACAAGACGGCAAGAAGGGAAGATGAGAAATTCAATCAAAAATTCATTACCAAGAGAAGAGAAAGCTAAGGAATCCAATGGTTCATCATCAGATTTGACACAATCACCAGAGCACATTAGTTATGAGACTAAAATTATTGGAGGTGTGGTAGTTAGAAGACCAGTTTCAAAGGTAAGACAAAACTATCAAGAATATTGTGCTTATAGTTCATGTTGAGTTAATTAGCACACCATTCAAGTACCTCATGCAACTTGAATAATTGAAAATCAAGTTGTCACCAATGACAAGATAGTAGAAAAAATGATGCAGGTTACATAGTAACATTTTAGTTAACCATGCAGTGGTCCTGATGTTATAAGGAGAGAGGGTGCAGGGGGGAACATGCAAGATCATCCTGTTAAGAAGGGGTGCCACATTATAGAAATTTACAGAAAGTGTCCAGAGGATCCAGAGAATATTTCTGAAAAGTACTGAGGACCTAAAGTTATTTCAGGAGGGGTGCACCCCCCTGTACCTTGTAATTGCAACTAAGTTCCCATAAATTGGTAAATTTATCAGACAAGCTAGGTTACCATAGTGTGATTGATAGTATGAAAACAACAACAACAACAACCTGAAAAACTTAGGAGTAATAGAGAGTTAGAAACCAGAGTACGAAAATTATGGTGGTTTTGTTTCTCTGAAGTTTTCTGGCCTTGCGTGTTTTTTCCAAAGTCGCTGCAATTTTTTGTTACATTTTTACAGAAAAGTGAATCTGATTCAGAGAATTTGTCAGGAGGTTCACATCCAAGGACTATGTCAGGCACTGCTGCTACTCCGGGTTTGAAGGCCATCAAACAAGGATACCTTACTAAGAAAGGAGCTGTGGTAAGACAATTAGCTCCAACTTGATTATACAGAGAATTTTTATATGATCCGTGCGTCTATTTTGTGCTCTCCTTACACTTCTTGGCACTTCCTAAGTGCTTTATTACTGAACGGAGCACGGAAAAATATGTTCTATTTGTTTTATTATATATTTTGAAGTAAATATTCAAGGGAAAAAGTTCGATTTTCTCCGTACAAAAATTCAAAAGGTGCGCGCACGCGGTCGAGCTCGCGCTGCTGACATCAAAACTTTGCTCCGTTCTCTCATAAAGCACAGCTTTCAGCCAATCAGTGCGCGCTTATCGACAAGGGTATATAATAAACTCTAATAGACGTATAGATAGCGATAAAAAAGTCGTTGCACCACAATATGAATGGCACGACATTCCTTCTCACCTCATTTTCACATCTCCTGTGCATCTCTTATAGTATTGATGTGCTACATGGATGACGTCATGATTAATTTTCCACGCGCTTCATTTTCAGATCACACACAATAGCCTGTAACGTCATCCATGCGTCTAAACATTGATAACACACAGTTTTTGACCAATCAGAGTACATAAAGAATGATGTACAAAATTATGGGTCAAATCATGATTAATTTTCCACGCGCTTCATTTTCAAATCACAGACAATAGTCTGTAACGTCATCCATGCATCTGAACATAAATAACACACAGTTTTTGACAAATCAGAGTACATAAAGAATGATGTAAAAAATTGTGGGTCAAATCACACTGTCAAGTTACCATTTGTATTGCTTGTTCCAGGTCAGAAATTGGAAAAGACGATTTTTTAAGTTGGATTTGGCATCACTTAGTTATTATGAAAAAGATACAGTAAGTAGTTAGTCTTGGCTGTGTTCTATTACAAGATTACACGGAAGCTTGAATTAGTTGAATAGTTGAAGTTATTCTGTAAATCCCAACTTTCACCAAAGGACTCCTCTTGTAAAAGTTGATGTCAAACGGAAACCTTGGGTTCGGTAATTTCTAACGGACCACATAATATATTTAGCCTCCCACAAGCGGACTTTTCCGATAATTCATAATTAATAAGCAGATTCTTCCATTAAGTGGACACCTTCCATAAACAGACACCTCCCATAAGCAGACACCTCCCATAAGCAGACACCTCCCATAAGTAAACACCCCCACCCCAAAAGGGCAGCTTTCATAAAAGGACACCTCCCATAAAAGGACACCTCTGATTAGCGGACACGTGCGTTTGGTTCCAAAGTCGAAGTTGTCCCGATTTGTAAATGCAAAACACATATAGTTAGACATTACTGTGGCTGCGATAGCTCAGTGCAGTTGCAATGCTGCAAAATTGACCAAATGATCAAGAATGATATAAAATTTGAAGCCCTATTCAACTGATATATTACCAATGATACTGTTTACAGGACAAAGAACCAATCAGATCAGTATCGACAGCGGACATTCTTCATGTTCGAAATTGTGCAAGGTAGTATACTAGATATTGCTTTATTCTTCTTGTTTTTAGTCCATTCTTCAAGAACTGTATTTACTCGTTTCTGGGATTGCAGACTGATGCAGCCGGCTTATTAGGGGGCGGCGTGATGGCGAGGGTGGTGCCAAAAGATTTAATGCGTTGCTTAGCGAATGTTAACAAAATAATCGCATCAAACCTCTTATTTTTACAAAACTTCAACATTGAACCGAGTTTTATCGTACTTTATTTTTCCTTATTGACGGAAGGTGATAGGTTGACTGCATGACTGGGGTGGCGCTTAACGAGTAAATGCGTTATTTGCTCGATAATGAGCGACAGAAGTAAACTAAAATTTCTTCTTTTTCTTCCAGTAATGAAGGTAATAGAGAACACTTGTTTGAAGTTATTACAGCAACGCGGACATTTTTAATACAGGTGATTTTATTACAAATTCGTACAAACATAGAGTAGAGCAGATTTCGCATGACTGGGAAAACAGCACGATCACAACAAGGTTACGGCAGGAATTGCGAATGTTTTTATAGACATTACGGCACTGATACGGTCACGGTACGTTTACGACAGGAATTTCAAATGTTTTTATAGACATTACGGCACTAACGAACTCATACGAAAACTACTCTCTATGGTAGCAGTGATCTGTTCAGGTTTTCCCATAGTTGCAATGCTGTGAAAACTAATTAAGTAATTAAGTAAGTAAAATACACCCAGTCAGAAACCCATGATAAGCTTCTTATAGCCAATCAGGATCACAAAATCTATGTGAGCTGCATATATTAAGACTTCTGTAAAACATACATTAAACATATAGGTAGAGGCATTGAAGTGAGCGTGATAGGGCCAGGGCCCCCCGTAAACAACCCAGATTGGTGTTCTTGTAAAGGGGCAAGTATTTTAAATGCTATCTTTTAACTTTTGGTATTGTACTATTACGCAGGCAGACAATGAGGATGAAATGCAAGAATGGGTCAAACAAATCCAAGATGCTCAATGTTCTATTCAAGCAAGATCATATAGTGGACCGGTAAGTAGTCTCGATGTCGCCTCCTCCGTAGGCATCGCTTTGAAGACTTTGTCAAGAGATTTTTGGGTTTTCTGTGGTCTGGGGTTTCCTGAGAGGTGGAAGGGGGGGGGAGAGAAGGGGGGAGATGCACAGTCTACATAACCGTTGCCAAAGGAAACCCAAGGAGTTAACAAGAAGAAGAACCATATTTAAGTATACTAGCATGTACAAGGAAGTAATCTTTCTCTTTCCGACTATAATTTTTGTGGTTTACGAGTGCCCGCGCGTTAGCGTTAAATATCTCAAAATTCAAGGGTCAGATGTGTACCGCGCTAGCTTCAAGAAACGAGCTTCTGTTTCCAGTACTTCCACCAAAACTAAAATACGTTTTGTGTTGCGTAGCGTCTACTGATTCCTATGCTGTTCTTCCGTAAACTTTTGCTTATATGCCCTGGGCTTATACAGATTCGTAAGAGATTTTCAGAGGGAGGGAGGCTTATAAATGGAGTAAAAATATCTTTTCACAACGAGCTGATCATACACAAATTTAGAACAAGAAGCACATTCATATTTTGTATGCATATATGTACAACTTTAAGTGCATCTGAATTTGCAGAGTCTAAAGTGAAAAAAAGAATGAGGGCTTATAATTGAGCGGGAGGCTTATAACCGGACTTATCTTTTTCATTTGCTGTTATAACTAAAGCAGCTTATAACTGGGGGGCTTATAAGCAGCAGTTTACGCAATTATAATGAATAGGAGATAAAAGTCCACTGACTTTGAAGGGTCATTTACAGAGACTACTTGTTCGATACTTCGTCCTGGAATAATAGTCCCCTTCACAGTTCCCTGCGCCATCTTGAAAGGTAGCCGTGCCTTTGCATCGAAGCGAGACGAACGGTGAGCGTGCAATGATAGATACCTTTTTTAACACCTAGGACAATTATTTACAGGTCTCTATCATTGCAAGCTCATCGTTCGTCTCGCTTAATGCAAAGGCATGGCTACCTTTCAAGATGACACAGAGAACTGTAGGGACTATTGTTCGAAGTGTTAATTGTGTGTGTGTAATTGAAGTATCAGGCATATTGATATTGCTAGTTATTACTTTGTAAGATCTGTGAGTTGTGTACAGTACCATTGCAACTGCATGTATCATAGTCATTCTGCTCTAACACTGTCAGTATGTACAACCTTCAACTTAACTCTTGTACTGCAGCCACTGTTGCTATTAACTACCGTCAATATTGCTCTCTTCACCGTATTGTCACTGCCTACCCTATACACCTCTAGATGTCTTTATGGCACTATTTCCTCTTACGAATTATACTTTGTACTAATCTTTACTAGCTAATTGATGTTTAATCAGTCTTAACTGCCCTTAATTTTCTCTATTAATTTGCTCAACTTTCAGACATGATCACAGGTATATAGAGCTTTGTAATGTAAGTACAACTCCGTCTCCCGTGGTTCATTAACCACTGCACCCAACGCAAGAAATAGGTGCTTTGCTGCTGTTGAATGACATGCAATATTGGTCGGCGCTTATGCCTCCAATCGTCATCATCATCATAATCATCACTATCATCATTATTAACATATATTCCACATCAGGACAACTTTTCAGCAACCCATTTAACTTGCACCAGTTTTTGTTCTTATTGTTATCATCATCATCACCATCATCAACAACAACAACAACATTATCACCATCATCATCAGGAGTTCAGTCATCATCATCATTATCATCACCGTCCTCAGTAATAATAAGGACACTTCTAGTCTTTGCGCTACGTGACAATCCTCATTAACTATCTCCTGACCCTCTCTTTGGCTAACTTTCCCTAATTTGCATGAGTTCAAAACTGATCAAGCGGAACATCATAGAAGTGTGCGTGAATAAGCAAAAAAAGCACGCATTGAAAGAGGTGTTAACTGGATTTTATAAGATTGTCATTATCATCGCCGTTAATACCACTGACATTAACAACGCTCACTTTCAGCATCATCATCATCACCATCATCATCATCATCATCATCATCATCATATCCCTTTCATGATCATTGCCTTCTTTACCACCATTTATCCACATCTTACAAAGATCCTTGAACCTTGAATGTAAATCAATTCCCACTTGTCTTTTCCAGAGTATTTTCTATACAACAAGTAGTGATGGTCAACTGGCCCCTACCCAGCCATGTATGTCAATCAGTTACTATAGCACCACGCCTATTTGAAAGTCACCTGAGCCAATGACGTCACAATGGTCACTGATCTGTAATGCCGGGTTCCAGCGAATAATTTTGATATCAAAGTGGTCTTACAAAATCCTTGAAACAAATATCTAATAGGGTGTTACGAGATAGGATATGATGGTTATTCGTAATTTATCTTGGTCTGTATATATACATTTGCGTTATATTACTCGTGCTCTGATTGGTCGAGAACCGTGTGTGATTAAAGTATAGACGCACGTATGACGTCACAAACATTTTTCACGCGCTCTGATTGGTTGTAAAGTTTTGATAAGTATTACAATAATAAATAGATTCCAGTTTTTCATGCGTCTGTACTCTAACAATTTGCCACGTTTTAACGTTATCTATGCATTTATTAGAGTACAGATGCAAGGAAAAAAAGGAATGTATTAGTTGAATAGACAACTCGGGAACAAAAACTAAGAAATGAGTTTAGTAATGCGTGTGTGTTAGTCTAATATCTGTTTCGAGGTTTAGTGAAATCACTATTATTCGAAAGCTTTCTCCGATCACTTATTTTCTGGTATTTTCGAACGTTTCCCATCAAGCAGTCAACAGCTAGAGTTTCATATTTTATTTGTACATTGACTGCTGCAGGGAAACCATTTGATGCCGAAGATTCAAAAACTGCAAACAAATTCGCCTTTTATGCCCTTTCCAGGGCGTAACCTTTCTAGTTCAATTTTTCAAGGGCAATATAAAATGTTTCGAATGTTATATGAAAAACAATAAGAACAGATCAGAAATACGAGAAGATTTGTCATATTAAATCTTTGAATATTTCGGCCTCTATCCCAAGGCCATCTACAGCGAAGTGAACTAACACTTGAGATTGTATGCAAAATTAGTTTAGAAGACACAGGGGAATTGATTGTCAGGAGAGAGAACTTCTCATGAGAGAAGAAAAAGCATTCTTTCAGTGCCCTCGAAATTTGAACTGAAAAAGGAATTTCTGAATTAGAGAAAATTGTATATGCACAGTCATAAAACACTGTTTACATTTATGCTCATTCAGTAGCATAAAGTCATGACGCTACAAACAAACAAGCAAACAAATAAACAAATATAAAGATACCGTCATATTTAGTAAAGCCTGAAAATTTGAAAGCGATATCTTGAGTAGTTTCGTCCCCGGGGACCCAGGCCCCGAGAGCGAAGTAGCTTAGAAGCTACAATACATTTCTGTACTGTCAAATTTTGCAAATTAAAATTAAAGTCAATTGGATTAAATTAATTCATCAAAAGCTATTGAAGCGTTTGTGCTCAAATTTTCAGGTATATCTAAAAACGATGCTTTCTTCCCATTTCTAAAATCTGTTTGTTTATAGCTTGAGATCTCATTTATGTAAATGTCGGCAAAGATCCTCCTATTTATGTAAATTAACTGCAATTAAGTTTTAAGTCAGGGAATTTAAGGACTTGTTACACGATGTAATATTTTTCTTGCAACTTGTATTGCAACCCCGTCGCATAGCAACCCCGTCGCATAGCAGGTTGCAGAAGAATTGGCGCGTGTAACATCCCCTGCAATGCATTACAAGTCCTAGCGTGTAATATGTATCACGTGACCAGCAATGCATGCACGCAATCATTGTCGCAAATGGCCAATCAGAACGCATCGACCGCTGACATATCTGGTTTTATCGTAGACCGAGAAAAAATTAAGTGTTACTGAAAAATGCTGGTCAGTGAAAAGTTAAAAGATGTCAATGTGAGCGTTGGCTTACTTCTCAATATGCTGCTATTACATCAGTGTGTTCCACAAAAATTAGCTACTTGCGTTCTACCGTGACAATGCGAAAGAATCATCTCACGTTACAGAGGTTTTTGTATCGTTTGTTATAAATGTTTTTGTACCAAAATAGTTAATATCAATTGTGTTTTTTATAGAGCTATAAGCTTATGTAAGTGAAATAAAGTTTCAATTGCAAGACGGTCATACGTCTTTTTACTTAATTTTTTTGTGAATATGTTCATTTTCACAGATGAACTATACAAACATCTTCATGAAGTCATCGCTTTTAAGTGCTTTTGCGAGATTTCGTCTTTTATATATATATATGCGTAGAATTTATCGTAGACCAGGCTACATCCAAGAGTTAATTTATATTAGCTAGCAACGATAATTTTCTTTAGTTGAGATGCGCGCACCTTCAAATAGTTTTACTCGTTTCGCTCTGGATTGATACTTCTAAAGAACACTGTCTCTTCAGCATTCTAACGCGACAGGAGGAAAGGATTTCTAGGCAAAACCAACCAAACAAAACAGACAGGCAGACAGACAGACAGACAGACAAACTGAAACAAAACTAAGAAGACAATGAAGATATAACTTATAATTAACATCTGTCAACGTCTTTGTAAAAGGCTGTAGTCTACATATCCAAAGTTAGATAGTCCGGATAGTGGAACCAGAAATGATAAACTCTATTTACAGAGAGAGACAGTAATCACAACTTTATTATACATTGGGAAGCCAGGACAGCATCGGTGTGGAGTAAGATAGACATAGATTTTGTTGCATTGTTCTTATTCACAGTACAAATGTTACTGACAGCTACTTTTCTGTTTCCTAGCGCAACAGAGTTACGCAAAAAGAATTGCGTAGTATTGTATAAGTGCATCTCCAATTCATTTTTGTCTATCTTGCTTCACCCACCTTGCATGAAAATGTCCCATATTTGCATAAATGCACAAGCTCCACTGTTAAGTTTCAATGGCCTTGTTTACACTTGAGGTTGGGCCTAGGTTAGCAAATCCCAAGAAAGAAATATTTAGTATTGTTTTAAATTTTCTAACCTAGGGTGAACGCCAGTAAAACACGATACCGCGGCAAAAGGACTGCGCATGCGTGAGATTTCGTGGGCTTACGCGCGTCCGCATCTTGAGCACAGGAATCCCAAGCAGTATTTTGAGAATTGTTTTGTTTAGATTTTCCCATGTCATATCTTTGAGCTTAATTTTGAGCACAAAAAAATACTGGGAGAAAAAAAAAACAGTAGAGTTTGGCTTCTGTGGCTTGATTTTTTCCGGCAAAGTTTTGTTTGTTTCACTGCCGAATGTTTTAATTGGGGAGGACTGGGGAGGGGTTTGAGAAGGCACGCATGCGTAGTACATTTTGCCGATGTGTCGTAAAACACTCAAGTCTAAACTAAGTCATTATGTTTCAATAAATTTCACAGTAAATTAATCTTATTATTAACCCAGTTGTTATTAAGTAACTAGCTTTGTACAGCGGCTAACAGCTGTTTGTATACCTTTTAGTTCTTTCATTAAATGAAAAATAAATTGTTTACAATTTAAATACAAAAGGAACGTAACATACTTTGGCTGAAATATTCGATCATTTACTTTAGCTTCGGTATCTCATATCCTTCCGGGGAAATGTTTTGAATTCAGATATTACAGAGATGGAGATACGAGACTTTCCAAATTGGAATTGCTAAGTTGTTGTCAGGCTGAAATCACAGCTAGTGTGCACATCGACATTCACTTTCAAGGGAACCAGACCCCTAAGAAACTATAAGAATTTGACGTTTCTCAAAGGCCGACACCTACCAACGCCGACACCTAACAAAATGAGATCTTTCAAAAAACAGTTTGACTCAGAGTTCTTGGACTTTGGAAAGTCGAAAACTATGATCACATATGTATTATTACCCAAGTTACTTATTAAGATATCTGGATTTAGTTTTAATTTTCAATGAAACCTGCGATTTTCAACCTGACATCAATTTCTGTAGTTAGAAGGAGCATGCTCTATTTTGCATGACAGTGAAAAACGGTGGACATGCCGGCAGAATCAGCCTCCACCGTCGGGGGTTTCGTGCGCCAGCGATCGAAGCCCTAGCGGCTAGAGATCCGAAGAGGGTAGGTCCTTCATATATGGTACATTATAATGGGTCCTATTGTATATAACGAAATACTATTATTATTATTATTATTATTATTATTATTATTATTATTATTATTATTATTATTATTATTATTATTATTATTATTATTATTATTATTATTATTATTATTATAAATAATAATAATAATAATAAATAACACTCTTCCTACACTTAAAAACCTTGCTAAATGGGGCTTATCATCTAGCCATGAATGTACATTCTGTTTAAACCCTGAAACTCTTGGCCATGTGGTTGCGGGCTGCAAGAATTATCTTGATGAAGGACGTTACACCTGGAGGCATGATTCTATTCTAAATTTCTTGGCAAAATCTCTCAAATCTGTCAACCACTCATCCCTTTATGCTGATTTACCTGATTTTAGAAGTCCCTCGATAATTACAGATGATGAATACCGCCCTGACCTACTGCTTGTCAAACCTGATGGTTTATTATACGTTCTTGAACTAACAGTGGGTTTTGAATCAAATCTCCAGAATAACATTGAACGGAAAAAAGTTAAATACGAAGTCCTTTTCAAAAACTTAAAACGTCAGTTCAAAAACGTGATATTTGTAAATCTTTCTGTGAGTGCTCTAGGTGTGTTTGCCAATGATTCATCAAGCTTTATAACAATGTTGGATGATCTAGGTGTCGATGATAAATTTAAAAAGTATATCGTAAGATCGATTGTAAAGATTGCTATCAGAACTACGTATTACATATTTTGCTGTAAGAACAAGACATGGACGAATCCAGAACTAATGAAATATTGTTAAGGAATTTGTTGTTGTTGTTGTTGTTGTTGTTGTTGTTGTTTTCTTTCAAGTTTATGTAAATGTTGAACTGTATCTAGTTTATGATAATATTGTTAATCAAGTAGCCAATTGTATTTCACCTATAAGTAGAGAGATTTACAATTGCACGTGCATGTAACAAAACATAAAAATAAAGTTTTCATGTTATATACAATAGGCTCCATTATAATGTACCATATATGAAGGACCTACCCGGAAGGGCCCACGTGTCGCGCCGTTTTAATAGTCCAGTTGCGAGATATGCTTCACCTGCCACGTACAAAAGATTTAGAACGAGGTTACATGCTAAAACTTTATTTTGTCTTGTTACGAATGACTGAGCCAGTTTATGCAAGCAGCTTGGTCTTGATACGTTTTTATGTGGCAAGTGAAGTTAACTCGGAAGTCGACTATTGGTTTTCCCAGTCATACAATACCTACTCTTTGCCCTAAAGGCGCTGTTACACTGTGCAATTTTCTCAGCAACTTGTCTCGCAAAGGCGTTGCGAAACAAGCTAGTTTATAATTTTATTTATAGTTGCAGAGAAAATTATGGCGCTGTTACACTGTGCAATTTTCCCCAGCAACTTGCAATATTTTTGGCCGAGGCAAGCTGGAAGCGATATTCAAGATGGCTCCTCAGAGCGAAATGAGAAATTGCGTATGCGCTCGTAGAAAACGTGCCTCAAAAATTGCGAGGAAAGTTGCTGGAGGGGTGATGCACTGTGGCGCAGTCTCATACTGTGCAATGGCATTGCAAGTTGTTGCAATGCGTTGCGAAAAGTAGACCTGAGTTCTACTTCATGCAACGCTTCACGCAACAAAAAAAATTGCGAGACAACCCATGTTACACTGTGCAATCCTCCAGCAACTTGTTTCGCAACGCCGTTGCGAGACAAGTTGCTGAGAAAATTGCACAGTGTAACAGCGCCTTAAATCATATTCAGTAACAAGCTTAAAAATAGACATTGCGCATGCGCACTTTCTTTAACTGCTGACTTGTTTGTAATGGATCCAATAAATAGCAAAGAACAAACCAAACGAGATGGGGAAAATATACTTGGAGGCGTGGTCAATCCAATGAACCTTGGCTTTGGTTGATGTTTTTGATTTTGGTGTTTTGACTTGCTCCATGTCCATAAGCGCATCCATTTTGGGGCTCTGCCGAAGAAAATATCGTACTTTATATATTTATCATCATCATCATCATCATCATCATCATCATCATCATATACAGCAGATTAGATGAAGAGCGCACAATCTTGTGCCTGCGAAACTGCCATAAATTGTTTGCATCTCATCTCATCTCAGTCTTAGAAAGCACTAATTCGCAATTTTGGGGACGCTATTTCTCTTGACGTGGTAGTAAAATGCTTGTAGTTAAATACTTTATATGATGGTTTTTGTAAGCACGTCTGCATACATTAGTGGTTGAAGCAAGTGCATATTGATGAATGTGGACATGCACAGCAGGCTATTAACATTTCTAGAAACTAAAGGCGCTGTTACTCGCTGAAACTTTTATGTGAAACTTGTCCGATCACCGAGGCGAGACAAGTTTCATAAAGGGTGTTACAGACTGAAATTTTGTCCTGAAACTTGTTCACGACACAAGTTTCTGTTGCAGAAGCAGAAAGCAGTTCGTCTTTTCGTGAAACTGTCTCGTGAAACCTACCGTACCCGGGGAAAGTTTCAGCTAAATGACCATGTTACACGGTGCAATGCGTTGTGTATTTTGTCTCGCAACGGCGATTGAGGCAAGTTTCGGAGAAAAGTTTCAGCGTGTAACAGCGTCTTAACGCTTGAGTGCACCGAGAAGGAAAGATCCTTCACCAAGACGCTTGCTCTGTGAACAAGAGCACTAACCTGTAATTCTTTTGGCTTTGAAAACATTCGAGTTATAGAAGGAAATGTCTCTTTGAAACTCATAGGAGTGTTCAGAACAAGGATGTACTCGATCAGGGCAGCAAAAATAAATCCAAATGAGATGAGCATAAAATGATCAATAGCCTTCATGTAGCTGACCTGTGAAGATAACAGTGTTATGGTGTAAGTAAAACTTACTACAGAGGTAAACTGAAACCATCGAGAAACTTTCTGCATGAGCTGACAATACGTAATCCGCCATTTGGGATTGCATTCTCTTGTTGTCCTTATTGGCTTTCCGTCAAACGTGACGTGACGCCAGTACGGCGTGTGAGGTGACGACTAAAAATGATATCCCATGCATTCTACCATTGCGTAAATATAATAACAACGCCACATATTCTGCAAGACGCCATTTTACCTGTTTTTAACGATCATTTTGCACATCATTTTTCATATCGTGCGCAGCGTACGTTTTCACGCCGCGTCATATTTGCTAAATCTACCTATTTATTCTATAGCAATATGGCCCAGTGTATATCAAGTCGGACTGATTTACGATTGGCAGGGATTGCCTGGCTACAATAAAGGGGTGTATCACGCGGAACATTACAGAATTTGTGCTTATCAGTACCACCCATGTAAACGATAAACATTGAATATGCCTTTTTTGATGAAAGGAGTCATTACAACTGTCAAAGGATGGTGCCTAGCAATACACCAATTTAATTTTCAATCAACTTTACAGCTAAACTAAGAAAACCGCGCGTGAACACCTAAAATATGTCTGGGATGTTCTTTGTATACAATTACATGCATGCTCTTGAAACTACACCTGAACGCACAGGTCAATCAGTATTGTGCCTGTGTTTCTTGCCATTTATTTTCCATCTTAATTTTCAAATTATTTCACCAGGAACTTAAATTTACAAGAACACATTCCAAACATATTTTAGGTGTTCGCAGTTGTCTTATTTTGACTGTAATACCTTCTTGTTACCTTTGGCATATTTGAATTTACAGAGCTTGAGAGAAGAATAGTAGTTAGAATTGTTGTGATTGACAGTGCTGTTCGCGCGGGGACTGCCGATGGTACGATGTAAAATGTTGTCCAGGACAAGACAACCAGAACAACTTCCGGTACATAAACAGACGATACGTAGAAATCCAGCCGTCTTCGGAATCGGAATATGGCTTGAAGTCTTGCAAAAGAACCTAATGGAGATAGAAGAGAGGTGGTGAAAAGCGGCCGTTACCAACAAACAGCTGTAGAAAGAGGTTTGTTACAATGCGAGGCTGTGCAAGCAGGTTTCCTGTTTTCACGGTTGATTTCTAATTTGTCTTTTTTGTTACAGCTAGCAGTTGCTGTTGCTGTTTGTTGTTGTTGTTGTTACCTTTACTATTTGTGTTCTCCTTGGTGTGTGTCGAGATACCCAACAAATCAAACTGCGCCATTTCTTTAGATACAATCTCAATGCCTTGTGTTTCACCACCTTTCCATTTATAATCAACATCAGCGGTAGTATGCGCATCTGAAAGTAAAAATGTTCCTGCATATAAATTGGACAACAGACAAATCTACCCCCATGCATTTCAGTGAGATTGGTAGGTTCACTTTCCCATTCAATGCAAAAACGCGCGAGTAAATTTACTCAAACACTTGAGAAAATCGGTGCATCCACAGTAACTCACTTATCCGAGTAAATTTACTCGATTATTTGCATGAGTATAAAGGGTACGCAGTTACTCAGTGGCACTCAGTTACTCAAATAGCTGAGTAAATTTACTCGGATAAGTGAGTTACTGTGGATACACCGATTTAAGTTTTTGAGTAAATTCACTTGCGCGTTTTTGCATTGTTCAATTTTTCATTAACTTAATGTACCTGTAACACAGCAGAGATTCACAAAGAGATAAGAAGCATTCCACAGAGAAATTTGTATATGTAATAGGACTCCATGCTGTCCAATTTGAAAATAATTGGACGAAGAAAATTCCGAGGACTGCCAAAATTGGACGAGGCCGCAGGCCGAGTCCAATTTGGCAGTCAGAGGAATTTTTTGAGTTCATTTTTTTCAAATTGGACAAGCATTGAGTCCTGTTACTTATTAATTATATAGTTGCCTCTAAATCCAATATTATGAGCACTAGTATCTCTATTTTTTGGTAAATTGTCCAATTTCAAGTGTCCAATTTAAGAAAAATTGGACAGTCAACCAAAATTAAAGAAAAATCTATCTGTTGGCAATATGTGATTTAGAGGCAGCTATATAATTAAAGGGATTAATACTCACAGCTTTCAATTCTAAGTGGGCAGTCCTGTGTGTCCATAGGATACAAACGAAGATCCATGTCACACTGGAGTGTTAATGTGATCCTAGAAAAAAATAGCAAAGTTTAAAGCAGTAACTCGAAGGCTAAATATTGTTCGAGATAGCGGTGCATCGAGATAATCGACTCAAGGAAAATGAGTCTGTGTTTGAGATAACGGGATTTTGGAGTTTAAAGGGTTCGCGTTAGCGGGTTTTACTGTAAGTCGTCGTTTTGCCCTCTTCGTCCGTGAGTACTTTGGCCAACGAGCGTTTAAAGCCCGTAAATGGACAAGAAAAAAATTAAGATAAAGTAAAATAATAAGAGTGGCACGAACAACGAACATCAAGTGGACCGTAAACCTAACTCCACTCCGTACTAGCCAGCTAAGCTCCCCTTGCCTAAGTGCTTCTATGTCGAAAGTAAGAGTCATAACTGTCATCCAACTCGTACCCAGAGCCTGCATTCCTCTTGGCCAGCGGAACAAGGGCTCTGGGCACGGAATTGAGCCTCTAGCTCGTCCTATAAATAAATCTTTCGTATTACGGTTTGATTATCTACCTTGCGCTAAAGTAGACTTTTCCGTCTGGATGGATCATTACTCTCATATTCTCTCTGGTTACCCTGTGGTAATTAGCTTGTTTTACATTCCAAAAATATGTATCTGGCGTCCAGAACAGCTCGGTTGGATCTGCAGCCATGGTGAAGGGCGTACTAAAGTTGTGGGCAAACCGTTTATCATACCACCATTGTCGAAAGAAAATATCCATTGAATATTCCTATTGATATATACACACACTGTAAGTATCTATTCACGAGAGAGAGAGGGGGGAAGAGGAGGGGGGGAGAGAGAGGGGAAGAAGGGCTGGAGAAAACGATGCGATGAAGAGATTAAGACTACTGACTCTTTCTCTGCTTTTCTTACCATCTCAGCTTCTTTTATTTCACCAAAAGATATAACTTTAAATTCTACCTCTACCATGACTTTTTTCCCTGAAACAAACAACAAAACTTTAGACATTACGGTCTACCTGTGGTTTGGGCTAAAATCCACAGGAATCCCAATCACAACTTGCCTCCCGCGTTTGGTCTGACGTTTCTGTGATACGTTTTAATGACACTGTTTATAAATTCTGATAAGTTCTTGGCTTCTTCCATCGATCGTTTTAACCGTAACTCTCTATAAATCATAAAAACAGATAAATTTTGACATTAATTCATGATCGACATATTTCAGTAATAAGTATAGTTATCGACTTAATCAGGTATTCGATCGTACGTTTATTCATTCATTCGTTTGCTCGTTCGTTTGTTTGTTTGTCTTTTTGTTCTTCGTTTCTGCGCTCATTCATTAATTATTCATTCAATTTTTTATTCTTTATATTTTTATTATTTAGCTTAAGATTATTCTTGTTTTATTTTTACTGTTATCGTTACCTTATTATTATTACTATTAGTATTATCATTATAAAGTATTAGCATTTATATTTTTCTTATTTAATATGGTTATTATTATTATCATTATTTCTATCAATTAATCATCAATATTTTGATGTATATACAAACAAAATCTTCTCTTCGATTTAACGGCACCACGTCTATGAGCATGCTGTCCAGTGGTGTGTCTCCTAAAAATTAACAAAAACCCTTTTATCATGCGGGGCGTGGATGGGGTCCCAATGTCAGTTGACAGTTTTGAAACGTTATTTGTCAGTCGCAACAAAACAATTTTTTAGCTGACAGTTCAAGTTTTCTTGTTGTTCAGGTTCCGCCTTCCTTATCAGATGTAAAGCAATTATTTTCAAGAGCATATGTCTTGTGTTTAGTGACGTAGATTCTGTTTTCTTCTGTCTTGTATCCCATTAGAAATATCTAGCAAAAATAGCTTGATAATGCGCATTCTGTGTCTTTGTTAGTACTGGGGGCAAAGGGAACACTAAAACTAGCCTCGTGATCCGTGAATGAACCACGCGTGATGCGTGACGCGTGACGCGTGATTTGCTATTTTTGTAAGAAAGTACCAGCATAATTGCGTGAAATTTGTCGCTGAATGAGTTGATGCGTAATTGCACCAAAATTTCTTATGTGATGCATGATCGGTATCCCTTTTAGGGCCTGATTATATGAAGCGGGCTGGCTCGGTTAAGCGGGCTGACTTCTTTTGTTTTCTTTTCCCTTGGGGCCATCAAACGAAGGAAGTCACCTCGCTTAACCGGGCCAGTCCGGTTCGTATAATCAGGGCCTCAATGTGCTACCCGGCTAGCATTTCGATCACCTTAGTACGCTTTGGGTCTACAATAAGGGACATAATTCTTAAGACAAATTTAGAAAAACAAATTAAGACAAGAAGCGGGATTAAGGGATTTATTTGGTGCCACGACATTTGGTACTATGATCCCTTAATCCCACAATAGTAACAGAGAACAATAGGCAGAACCAAACTATGCGATCGCTTCCCTTGGACTCGAGACGCATTTTATTCAAACGGAATGGAGCAAGTTTTGTTCTTGCTCTTGCGTTCGTTCTAGGATTTCAAGTCAAATGAAGTTTAATAATCTTGAGACGGAAAGGTTTAAGTTTTATACGCAGAAATCCTGAATGAGAAATTGTTGGAGTCAGTTTAGAGAAAAAATATCTGACTCCGGCTGCCCAATTTGTCGACGCTTGTACGAAAAAGTCAAGCTCTAGCTCCATAAATAATAAAGGAATTGTTTCCAAACATTCCAGATAAATAAAGAGTATGATCAACAACTACTGGCATAAAATTAATTGATGTACATCAATATGATAAATGTTTACATCACTTTTCGCGGAGATACTTAGAATCGCCTTAAAAAGTCATGTTCCAAATTTAAGACTCCATAATTTTGAATCCACGAAATAAAATTCCTCGACGCTCTGTGAATAATTTGTACATCCAAGATGAATTTCCAGATTTCGGTAAAGATTCTATAGTAAAGTTTTGGAGAAAGAACGCAAAGTCTATTTTACGGGATTTCCCCATAAAATGCATAATTAACGCCGATTGCCATGCCAAATTAACCCAACAAACTTCGATCATTCAGAAACTATGTCTTATAATATCCTTAGATCCTACCAAAATAAAGCAGTTTTTAAACCGTTTATTTGTTATTGGTTGGTTACCAAATAAAACTGTACTTTTTCCAGACTGTCTGCATGACACCTTAAATTCATTATAATTAGAATGAATTCCTGTTATATGAAAAAAGGATTCATATATATCAGCTGGTACATTTAGTTTGATACTCTCAGACTAGTACTTACTCAGCTTCTTCAGCGGTGATGTTTTCCAGTATAAAACAGCAAAACACAAACAAAGCGAAATATCTGCACATTTTTGTGGTGGATCGATCGATACCACACCTGCAAAAAGATGAATAAAGAAATCTATTATTTATCTTGGAGTTACTATAATTCTTGTCACCCGCCAATGACATAGTAACTCGTGGATTGACCGACCACGAATGACCACAGGAAGCCCAAACAATACATTTAAGTGAACTGATACGGTAACGAGTTTCCTCTTGAAGAAAATAATCAAAAACAAAGTTGTGAAGTCTGTAGTATTGCTGTTTGCTATTTATATGATTTGAAAACACGATTTTTTAAAAATCAGTTCGAAGGAAATATATTTAGTATGAAATGAAATGTATTAGTATTTCAGTGAAACGTTTTAGATGGGCCTCCTGTGGAGTGATATGTAAATAGCGCTTGCTGAATTTTTTTTGAGCAAAAAGCTGCAGATATATCAGTGAAATAATGATAACCCGAAATGAAGATTAAAGCAACAATTTCTCTTTATTGTGTAACCATTGCTCTCACAATTGCAAATTTAACATAAGGATTAGATTGACTTGTAAAACTTTTGAGGGAATATTTGGAACATGTTTGGAATGATCAAATATTAATAATATAAGAGTTACTATTAATTCTTTAGCGAAAAAAATAAAAATAAGCTATAAAAGAAGAAAATAATAATAACAAAGCAAAAGAAAAAGGCGAAAAATTGTGGTTTTTGCCAGGCTTGAGCCCGTGACCATTGGATCCAAACGCCTACACGTTCCCAACTGCGCTATTCAGAACTTTAATGATAATGAGGGTTGCTTTTTGTTTATTTATTGTCGCTTCCCAGCGAGAACAGAGCAAATCTGCGCAGTAAGATAATTTAACAATTTGAGAGTGAGTGAGTGAGTGACATTTGCATATAGATTCGACGCCTCACTACAATTCGTGGATTTTCAGTCCACGAGTTAAACTGATGATGCCAGACGGTGGCCTAGAATAGACCACTTGCAGCACCTCGGAATGTAGCTCAATTTTGAGGACAAAACAATTGGTTCCAATTCTCAGGAGATTGGAATTCTTCTGTTTTGCCCTTATGAAAATGTTCTATATTAACTCGAATTCTATTGTTTTCAATTCGCGGAATGTGATTGGTTAACAATCTCAGGTGATAGCAGTTAAAGTAGATTAAATAAAAAGAAAACAACAAATTAATAAAGTAAATAAAAAGAAAAGATATATAGAGATGAAGTAGATGGAAGAACACTTTCTGTTTGCGCTAACAAACGCGCACGCTGACTAGACAGAAACATCGACCAGCTATCTATCTCGATTAACTGAAAAGTTATTACAAAACAAATTACAATGAATATGCTATATTAAATATTTTTGTTGCTTGTAATAATTAAATATATGTAAATATGGTACAAAATAAAAACCAATGTCAATGTCAATGTCAGTAATACTTACCTACAAGTTGCCATGGTAACTTAACGGTGCAAGCTGCACAGAACTTTCAAAAATCTTCTAAATTTCCGTGAATATCTATCCACCTTAAAAAAAGATTGCAAAAGTTTAAATACGGCTCTTCTAAATTTCCGTGAATATCTATCCACCTTAAAAAAAGATTGTAAAAGTTTAAATAGCTCTTCTAAATTTCCGTGAATATCTATCCACCTTAAAAAAAAGATTGTAAAAGTTTAAATGTAGCTCTGTCAGTACGTTACCGGAAGTAAATTTTATTTCCGGTCTTCATTTTGGCGGGAAGACGCGCGCGCGCAGGTCACTGCTGTCATGCATCGAAGAACTTTAGTCATCGTTGATATCGTCCTCAAATTGTAAGTATATTTTCCATATTTTACTTCTAAAATATTAATCATTTACATTCTATTTTACTGTTAATACTTAAGTAGTATGTAAGACGAATGATAACGTTAAAAATGTGGTTTTTAGACGAAGAAAAACTGGGATTTCTTCGAGTACTTATAATGGAGTCGAATGGGAGAGTCGATCTTATAGTACCACGAATTACGAAATCAAAACCACTTGAACACAGCAGATTTTATCCTCAATAGCTTGGATATTCCTGCTAACTTACAAGGCTCATTTTATCGACAAATAACGCAATATCAATATAAAGTTTTTTGCTGCATACATAATGTATTCTAACACCGTCTTGTTGCCGTAAAACTCATGTTTATTGTCAAACCATTACAATTGTAAGACGAATATAATATACAGAATTTACTCCGAGCAAATTGGGTTGATAATCAACCATGAATGCCAACAAACAGGCTGTAACAATTCTGAACAGATCTTTGTGTGAAAAAGGTCAATTTGTTGAACATGTTTTGAGTGAATTTTAAACAAGAGCATTCATTGTAGCGGCTTTTTGCTTTTTGTCCTTTGGCAGTTATGCACTGTAACCTCGGGAAAGCAATATGTTTTGTGGTCCCACAAATCTTGGATTCGCCTCAAGAAACATCGGTGGTCTCGGGACCACAAAACAAAACACAAAACTTATACGTACTGTTATGCTTGAATGAATGAATTTGCAAACGCGCGCTGCTAATTACGCGCCTTCGCTCAACCAACTTCCGGTTTGGTTATTACCCGTTCAAAAACATCAAAACTTGTTCTCGTTTACATGATATCATCTCGCCCTATCATAGCAAGAAAAGTTGACCTTGGAAGTTGGTATATAACATGTTTTAGGGAATTATTGTTTTAAGTATGTGAGGAGAAGTTGAAATTTAATCAGTAAGTTTGCAATGTTTAAAGCGTGCGTTACTTTGATGCAGTGGCAATCTTCTAGACCTCTTGAGGTTGCATTGTCTTAGTTTTGTTTATGGTAGACCGATTGGTCACGCCCCCTTGGGTTATTAGTGATCATTTATTCTATTAATTATCATTAATTGTAATAATATCAATTATTATCCCTACGGTTCCTTGAAAAATTACTCGATTCTGATTGGCTAAACCCGCTCGGAGAGTGGCAAATTAATCGTTAATTGTTACTCTTTTAGTGGATTGCAAATTCAATTTTTGTAGACAAGTAATCATATGAAATACTCGTGCAATTAATGATTAACACCACGAGTGATGTTTGAAAATGGTTCCAAGTTGCGCTCTCCTAACGGCTCGTGCAATTTTAAGGAACAATTTTCAAACGTCACTCATGGTGTTAATCATTAATTGCACTCGTTCTCATATGATTACCTATACTAACATTGGTATTGCTTCTTAGCCACTGTATTTCTTTTAGCTTGTCCAAATTTTGTATTTTGCGCAATGATGGGAAACATTTTTGTAAACACAATAAATACGAAAACGCTTGTTAGTATTACGACCGACAACTTTAAACTTTCAGGTGGACTTTGGGTTTTCAGTCTGAGCCACCAGTTATGTAAGGGGGCGGAGCTTATGCAAATACCCTAGATCCGACCTCGATCCATGTTTGCCATCCGCCTTGAGGTCCCTTGAGGGCATTTGCATAATATAAGTCCTGCCCTTCACATGATTGGCGGATCCGAAAAACCCAAAATCCAACTGAAATTTTGAATTCGTTGTTGGTCGTGATACAAGCGTTTTCGCAGTAACTTTTATTGGTTGAAGATCGGATCGAAGGACAAAGTGACATAATCGTATTAGAGCTGGTTGTTGGGTAGCCCTAGCATACAGTTTTGCTTTAAAAAAAGAGTTCGGCGTCCTGCAGCCATTTCAATAAATTTTTTACAATTGCAGTTTACATGTGTAGCTCTTGTTCTTGGTGGTTAAAACAATATTTACTGTGTAAATTACAAGTACAAAAGTTTCACTGAAGTTCCCCCTTGTGTTAGTAGAGTTACCCCACCATGCAAATGGGCTCTTGGGGTGGGATTCCTGACACAACGTCTAATCGAGGAAGCTTGTCACAACAAGCTTCCTCGATTAGAAGCGGCACCATCGAAGAGAGCTATTCGTTATATATATATCGCAGCATTCGATTTAGAGAGGTTTTTTCGTTGAGGTGCTTGTGTATTAAAGCTGTTCGAATATCAGTATCAGGTGTTTATGTAAAGAAAATTTCATGTAAGAATCTCATGTCGAGAAGACTGAATCACCCCCTTTGAAAAATGGATTGAAATATTCGTATCTAAAAATTATATACTTTTTATACTTCTGTTTTAGACTAGTATATATTTTTTATGTTGGCTGTTTTAATTTTGGGTTTTTCTCCAAAACTAGCACATGTTTAGAATTATCGCTCAATTAAGCTTCAGACGACAAAATATCCTAGTATGAACTGATTTGCCGTTCTACATAACATTGATTTTTGTCATGCAAAATTGTTTTTTTCATTTGTCTCCTATTTTTTAATTATAGATATATCCTAGTGCGATTTTAGAGCGTTTCCTTATTTTTTTTTCTTTTTGAAATAAAGACAACTGTTCTATACGACTATAAAAATTGCCCATGGCATTTAATTGAAGTTGGTGCATCGAATAAAATTTCACCTGTTCGTGATTACCGTGTTGGTGAATTGTGTTTGTCTTTACAAAAGAAAACAGTCGAACATCACATTTCTAGATCAAATCTCTAGTCATTTTAGAAGTCAAATCCATACACACAGCAAAACGCGAAGAAAAGAATGATACTCAACCATATAATATAAAGCCAGATTCCAGAATTTCCTGACCGGGTTTCACTTCGGAAAAAAAAGCACCAAATGTACGTATCTGCCGAATTGGGATTTAAAAATTGAAATCATTTTAATTCAAAGTTACAGTTATTTTTTGCTATTCTCCTCCCCCCTAAATTGTCTGGAAAGGATAAAAACGATATGAAAGAAATATAAAGAATACAGTCTTCAATAAAACATTTTGCTCACAGTAGGGGACTTTTGCCTAGAAGGATCTTACAAAAAGTACTGAATTATTACCATCGATGAAGAAAACAAAAAAATGAAGGAAATTATTGAACAATCCTTAATATCTTTCCAATAATTTGAATTCTTAGAAGCATACGCTCGTCAGAAACGATACAAAAGTCCTAAGTTGTAACAGTATTTGTAGAATCAAAGAATTGTATGGTGTCTTGACTGTAATCCGATTATAGACAACACTGTTTGGTGCACAAAAACAATCGGTCGTACGTTTTAGTTGTTCTGAATAACAAAAAAAACCCTGAATTAAAAATCTTACCTTGTGATCATCCATCTCATGCTCAACATCACGGTAAACGTTCTCGCGTGATTACCGCAACGCTGTATGTGTGAAAAGTGCGTTATTCTTTACACCTTTCCAAGTGATATACTCACTGTTCACGTGATTTCAATTAGCATCCAAATTATTCAAGTGGGCAAATGAGGGTTAAGAAAAATTATAAATAGACAAAAAAATGATCGTTTTGGTGTACCACTGATGTTGCGAGAAAAAGCGATGAAATTTATCATAACATGGTAAACATTAGGATAGACGTGTGCGCCCCCAAGCGAAGAGTTGATACGGTTATTTCCGGGAGTTTTAGATAACGCTAATTCTTTTCGCTTTTTCGTCCTTACCAATCGAATCGTTATCATTTTCACAAAAGAAAAATAAAGAGCTACTTGTGAAGTGTTTTAGATTTAAGGTACAAATGCAGCAACAGATACAAATGTACTACAACAATTATATATTTTTTTAAATCCCTCAGTAGGCATAGGAGATCCCCATGCAAAAACATCTAGTTGTGTACATGATAGATATGTGATGTATATATTAATTATCAAAACAATTGATTTTGATCATTGTTGGACTTTGCTATTTTGTTTCTTCGAATTCTTTTAAGACTCTTACATAATCTTTGTTACGTATTTGAAGGCTATAATATGGTAATACGTTACCAGTGATACGGTGTAGGGGGAGATGATATCGTCTGAATTCCTACCTGCTGATGTTTAGGGCTGTTTTTTCAAAGCACTTAAAAACCGATAAATACACCTTAATGTAATAAGAATTACGTACCCTCCAACATTATATAAATTAAAGTTATTAAGCCGTCTGTATTATAGTAGCTTTTCGTCAAAACCTCTCGAAGCTTTGATCACCAAAAAACGTCTAATCCCCATAAAGGACTTGTAGAAAATTTTGCGACAACACTAGGCACACTTCTAAGTATTTTACCGTCAAAATAAGAAATATTTTTTTTGTTTTTGACGTGTTTTTGCAAACGATAATATTGACCAATGTTTACTCATGTTTATATTGCATTCAAAACTTTGTATAAATACCTTCATTTAGATGGACGTTTGGACGTTTATGTTATATTTTCACAGTAAATTCCATCCTGAATTACGAGCCAAGATTCATCAATATAACCTTGTGTGTTATATGTTCACTGATTTCTATTACAGCCCATGTTACTTCAATCAATACATTTAAGCCACAGCATGGAGCCTAATTTAGTATCAGCCCTAATAATGTTAGCAATCAGGACGCAGGTGCTCCATACAATTATAACTGGTTGCTACTTATAACTGATAACGGAGTAAATATATATGTGTGTGCTGTTATGAACCTCCTTGAGGATAGCAAGTCAGGAAATCGAGACCAACTTGGTTATTACATGCAGGAGCTTACACGGCTGTTGGTCCAAACTACTGGAGTTTAAATCTCTAAATTAAATTAATTTTTTCACTCTCTATGTGAGTCTATCAAGTGTATTTGAAAGACGTTTTATGCAAATACTTTTTTATAAATACATAAAGAAATATAATTTGTTATTCAAATGGTAGTATTTCAAGAGCAACTGAAGATTTTTGAAAATGAGTTATTTAAATTTAAGAGTTTGTGATGGAAATTGTCGCTTTGTTGATGTCGTAAAACAACCCAAACTCCTTCACTAAAACACTTCGTTGTTTTATCTCAAGCACACATAAACTAACGCACTATAATTTTTTTGAGAGGTATCCATTTAAAAGCCCAAAGAGAAGTATTTGAAAAGGGTTAAATAGTCGACCGGTTTTGTATATTATGCTATTATAGAGCCTGTTAGGAATGGAGCTCTAAAAAAGTTTTCGCAACCAAAGCGTCACCAAACTCCTCACCACAATTAGGCGAACGATTGCTAATTAATTAACCCAAACCACAAAATCCTGCTTCTTTATTGAAAGGGGAAATTCTATGAAAAAGAAGAAAAAACAAATCTGCAAAATGCGTTGAACTCCGTTTGTCTTGAAACAATAAAAACACCAGTACCATTGTGTGATGTGTAGAGTACAAGATTTACTTTTGATGTTTTTACCGAGAATAATCTCATTAAATTGCGTAAGGTATTGTGAAATGAAAACCTAAGTGGCTCAAAAGTTTAGTACAAACATGAGTTAATTTTTTGAATATATATCTTATTGTTGGAGAATTCCGACATAACTTTTAAAAATTGAAAATATATATATATAAAGGAACAATTTTAAAAAATGAACTCGAAAAGGAGAGAAAAAGTATTGGTTCGTGCCTACCTTTTCGAACTTCAATGCCCACTGAAATATCAATGAGATTACAGTTCAAACTTGCCAACTTGTCATCAATATCTATTTTCTGATTCCTCTGGTGCAATGCAGCCATATTTTCAATCCGTTTTTTCTAGCTGCCGGGTTATTAGCATATACAGAAGGTATTTGAAATGATTTTTAAAAGGAAGGAACAAATAGTTTATAAACTAATTATTTCATTATGACGATTATTTGTTACTTCTTACATATGATCGTTTCTTTCATATATTTTTTTATTGCCTAAAATTCTCAAGCTCTTAGATTGCTCTTACACAACATTCCAGTTAGTTTTAACGACAACTTGAAGAAAGATATTCCAAAAACTATGAAGACTTAAATACTCTGTGACATGTAATACTAAATAGTGGAAAATCCATTGTTTCGTCGTTCAAATTTGATTTTAAATTTTGGTTTATTAGATTTGTTTTTCTTTTAAATGAATCCTAAGTCACAAAAAAGCATAGATACTTGACAGAAAGCATTTTCATAATGTTTTTGATTCTTAGAAATTGGTTGCGTATGTATGTCAACGCGCTTACTCAAAGACGCCAAACAATAGATAAAGACGACTCTACTATGTCATCGCCGAGCTAACGGAACGTAAAAACGTACTAGTCAAAAATCACATGCTAGAAAACTTATCATTCACTCAAACGTTTATCTAGTGGCCTTTGTTTTTAGGTCCTTATCAGTCTTAAGCGCTGTTGAAATGGAAAATAATATTAACATGCCATGGTGAGGTTAAGAGAAAAAGGGAAAAGGACAAAGAGCCCGCGATAATGAGTAATTAGCGGTATCAGTTATCTGATGTAATCAACGTGCATTTCACAGTGGGGGATGGCGTTGAACTGATGATAAGAGCAAAGTCATTGAATCTATTACTCCAAGTACTACTTCTTTGTGAGACCATAAAGCTCTTCTTCCAGTTTTATTTTCTCATAGAGATGACAGGAAGGTGGTTATACCCGTACTTGTGGTCATTAGCACAGTTACCAACTATGTGCATTTAAAAACAATAGGAATAGCTATACATAGCGCGTACAGCACGTGTGGTGCTTTATGGGAAAACAAGCTACAATTTTAAAATATGCTTGCTGTGTTAACAAAAATACGATCTTCATGTTTAGTTGCAGTAAATTTTAAAGAGCCGGAATCATTGTATATAACAAACACTTGTTTGCAGTCATTACAAAATCAGGGCGTTTTCGTGAATGATTTTATCACTACGTAAGCCCTGCCCTTGTGTAACAAAAATACAGTAATCACGTTGTTTTAATATTATCTTTGTCCCTCAACGAAAGAATTGATCCTCAATTTCACTTAACACTAAATTTATCTATCAATTAGCTCAGTTTATATCTGATATAACCGATTTTTTCCTACTTTTCCATAATTATTTTTCCCTGCTTTTATGGAGATTTTGAACCCTTCAAAAATAAAAGCGCGCAAAATCTTTGAGAATCGTGTACAGCACTTGTGTATGTGCTTGTTGTACTAATTTTAATACTCCCTTGCACTGCAGGGTGCTCTCTAGTATATATTGTTTTCAGTCAAACGACGCCATTTCAAGCATCAAAGTCTACTTATCCTCAATCATTCTAATTTAATAATGCTGAGTTTAACCCCAGATACAGCAAATATGTCAGTTATTATACTTTGGCCGACGTTTCGCCGATTTTCATTATTTCTTAATCAAAAGTTACCGCACCACAAGCATGCTGTCAGTGTTTACAGCTTAATCACAGAGAAATTAGGTAATGACCATATCCACCTCCTAGCCAATGATTTCATGTACTGAAATAGAATACTGCCAAACATTGTAGCGACGTAATTCTGCTGAAAGTTATAATTACAATACAGTCGATTCTTTTCTGAAACGAGTTAATGGCATAACAATTAGGTAATAGCCACATCCATCTCTTAGGCACTGATTCTATGTATTAAAAACCTATACTGAACTGTAGCAAGGTTATCCTGCTCAAAGTTTGAACTACAGCTGATTTCTTTAAAAGAGAAAAGACAGAAAGAAAACAAAAGAGTTATCTGGACCACCAAGGCAATTCCCCTTCATATAGGAAAACGGAGACAGACTCAGAAAAGTGGCAAGAAATTAAGCTTTGTACAAGGAACTAACAGCTTTAAAAATGTACTCACTTTACTGAAGTTTTGGAGCTTATTCCTTCGTCGAAGTAAACTGAGGCAGTAAAGAAGGTAGGCATAGGGTTATATAGGAGTCGAAAATGTAATGAACCAATGAGAAGCGAAAAGTGTAGGAAGAGAAATGAACAATTGGTTAAAAAAACGAGAAGTATTTCGTTAGGCTGCAGAAAGCCCAATAGAGGAATGAGGCGCATCTCTTTGAACTTGAAGTGGTCGTTTTAGAGTGGTGGTTGTTGTAGAGATGTGATTCGTTGTAAAGAGATGGTTGTTTTTACTAGAAGAGTAGGGGGTTTTACTGTATGATTTCAGTTAAAGGACTTTTAATTTGCTCATGTTCAAGAAAACAATCAAAAAATGTAATAAAAGGATTACAATTACGTTTTCTAATCGATGAAGTAGTACCTAAATAGTATCGTTTTGTATAACTTATATAACAATGAACATACTTGAAACTTACTGAAACTTTGAAACTTTTGTGTATTGTATTGACACTTTATGTGAACGATGATAATATATCGCTTGCATGAGAAATTATCTTTTAGCTTATTGATTTTTCCCAGAAAAAATGTAACTTGTCTTATCTTCTTTAAACGTTATATGGTCCCATTTTTCTTGTCTGCGTTAAAAGTCTTTTCTTTTAAATTTTTTTTGTCATTTTATTCGTCATAAAGGTAGTTCGTCGTTATACTTGCTCATTATTAAAGTATTTTGACCAGGCGTGTCGTTACTGGTTTTTTTTTCGGCAATTTCTTACAGAATTCCAAAGCAAGTAAAACTTCAAACAAACTAGAACAAGCACCAACATAATCTCTGAAAACGTACGTAATTACACCCTGGGAGATTGAGCATTGACCACCTGGAGCACAGTTTCTGTTTTAAGTTTTGTTTGCTGGCGATTTCTCATGGAATTCTCTAACGAGATTAAAACTACAAACAAACGAGAACAAGCTGCAACAAATCCAAACTTACTCCCCGGGAGATGATTATATGATCAGCAAGATGAACTGAATAATGAGCTACAATGAGTGGATACGTGTAACAAACTTAAAAAAAGACGTGACTTAGTATTTACCTCTTGGGTAAGCTCCCAATCTCTCTCTAGGAGGGCAAACTTGTGAACACTATACGCGCTATTTGTGGTTGTGATTCCTTTTTTTCTCTCCCTCTTTTATACATAAATGGTAGGTCAGCTTAAATTAATGCTTAACAGATATAAATTGGTTAAAGTATACGACAAGACTTCATAAAGATCTAGAGATAGCTAATTGAAAAGAAAATGCCAGTACCGACAACTTTCACCTAAGTGCGGTTTTAAGATAAGTGATAATATATGAAGCTTTTTATCATATTGTTTAGAAGGGTAGATATCCTTAAAGTTAGCAGATGGTCTATAGTTGTTTGCTTAGTGGTCCTAGCGAAAAGAAGACACTACGTGTCCAAATCAAGGGGGTTATACTACTTTTATGAAATACTTCGTTGCTTGCATAAGTACAAAAACAAGAACGAAAGATACTATCTGAAAACGCACCGAAACTTTTGATTTAAGTGTGCACTTAAGTGTACAGTAATTAGAGTACTGTAAATAAACTAACAAGATGCAATCACAATAGGCTGTCCGGCCATGTTGACAAGAGGATATCCCTTTTAGTATTCTCGGGAAAATAAAAGCATTGTCTCCATCACTGGGTTATCATATTTTGTAAAGATGACTTCAGACCCACCTCTTTTAAAAAGACACCTCTTTTAAAAAGAAGTCCAGACAAAATGTGTCACTTATAAGGAATAATAGAAAGATTGACTGCGATAACTAGCTGAACACGTACCGAAAACTTTGATTTAAGTTCGCATTTACTTTACTTTATTGTAATTAATTAACTACCAAACAGACCAATAAATCCATCACCATTTTATCAAGCGGTTAGACACCTCGTATATAAAGATTCAGTACGGAAATTATGAAGAGATAACTGGCTGTAAACGTACTGCTTTAAGTGCGTAAAATGAGTAGGGCTAATAAATTCACTAACAAGGTATAATCAATAAAGATCTGCAAGAATAAATTCACTAACAAGGTAAGATTAAATAAAGGTCTTCAATTTATAATGCTATTTTATAATTCTCAGACTGTTAGAAAAATAGCTTGTAACCACGCCCTTTTTGTAAGGCTTTCCGTAACAAATACGGCAAGGTAACAAAGGAATGGTTATGCTTTTATTACACAAACGTTTATTAGGGTTTAGATTTGTTTAAGAAATGCCCACCGAGAAATAATGAAGAAGAAAGATGTCACTGTTCTAGTCCAACTCCATGGTTTCAGAAGATGATGTGTCAAAAAAAATTGTCACAGTTAGCGTTAATGCTTTGGATAAACATATTTGTGATTTCGCAAAACCTCAAACGGTCTACAGTTGCATGTGTAATGAATAGTATAGAAGTTACGTAAATGAAAAACAAACTCTATAGCTATAGCTAGAGCTTGCCTTCGCTTGCATATTGAATTAACGAAGGATATTTTGGAAAGAAGAAAAAAAATGAATATAGACTTCCTTTAAAAGTAACTAACTTACACAAGAAAACCAGAACATCAAAAACTAATCGGTCATAATTTTCATAGAAGAGTTTTGAAATTGGGAAACTAAATGATTTATTATAAAGTTTACTCTAACAGTCCCATTATAATAGAAAACTTATTTCACAATAATCAAATAAAGACCTTCAATATATAATCAGCTGTTGGACAATTCTTAGGATGTTAGAGAAATGGATGGTAGCCACGCCCTTTTTGAAAAGGTTTTCCACAACATATACTGCGAGATAACAAAGGAAATGGCTATGGTTTTCTTACACAAACATTTATGAGGATTGTGGTTTGGATAAGAAACTAAATTGACAAACATACATCAAGAAATAATGAAGAATAAAAAAAATTCTCTGTTCTAGAAAAACTCTATGATTTCAGAAGATGATGTGGCAATAGAAATAGTCACAATCAACTTGGATGTTTGATAGCAACTTTAGATAAACATTCTTGTGATTACGCAAAACCTCAAACGTTCTAAAAATGCCTCAAGAATGATATAAAGGTTTTACATTGCATTAAACGTAAAATATTTTGGTAAACATTTTTAATTTGTCATTACCCAAAACCTCAAACAGTCTACAAGTGTCCCAAGAATGATATAAGGGATTGATATAATAAAAACGAACTCTACATCTAGGTGATGCATTCATTGATATATGAATTATGTGAACTGTAAACCTCTTCTAAAACTAACTAACTTACACAAAACCAGACCATCTAAAACAAATGGTATCATGATTTCATACTAAAGGCCATTCTCCACTCATCGCAGAAATTACTCGCAGCGAGCCAGCG